>NW_010589839.1:22801-35994 GCF_000705375.1 Tinamus guttatus
GCGGGCGCAGGCCGAGCTGGAGAAGCGCGTGGACAGCCTGCTGGACGAGCTGGCCTTCCTCAAGAAGGTGCACGAGGAGGAGCTGGCCGAGCTGCAGGCGCAGATCCAGTACGCGCACCTCTCCGTGGAGATGGACGTGTCGGCCAAGCCCGACCTGTCCGCGGCGCTGCGCGACATCCGCGCGCAGTACGAGAAGCTGGCGGCGCGCAACATGCAGAACGCCGAGGAGTGGTTCCGCAGCCGCTTCACGGTGCTCAGCGAGAGCGCCGCCAAGAACACGGACGCCGTGCGCGCCGCCAAGGACGAGGTGTCCGAGAGCCGCCGCCTGCTCAAGGCCAAGACGCTGGAGATCGAGGCCACCCGCGGCATGAACGAGGCGCTGGAGAAGCAGCTGCAGGAGCTCGAGGAGAAGCAGAGCGCCGACATCTCCGCGCTGCAGGTGAGCGGGCGCGCTGAGCGCGGCGCTGGTTCCTGCCGCACCGCCTCTGCTCAACGCACGCGTTTATGGTGCGGGGGGCACGGACCACAGCGTGAAATACATGGTTTGTGTGTGCGTATGAAATACGCCTGCACACTTCACTATACTGTTTTATATCTATTTATATGGGGCACTTTAAAGGGTGCCCTTGAGCTAACACCTCGAAAAGCGTAAAGGGAAGGAGTGCAAATGAGCTAAAGCTACATGAAGCCATAAACAAACTGCAAGGATGCGTCAGCCCTTGACTGTCAGAAAACTCGAGTTGCTTAGGCTCTTAATGTTAATTAGAAACAGATAATGGGCGTCAGGTGGGGGCTGCGGCGGAGGTGGGCTCTGATGAGGGGGGTCTGGTTATATCTGAGGGTGGAGCGGGAGGGCTTTGGTCCCTGTCTCTGCCAGAGCAAGGTTAAATTATCAGGATGGGCGACTCGTCTTGCAAAGGGCTGTTGCTAGACATGGGAGAATTTTATGTTCTCAATATTGTTACTTCCAACAGGATACCATCAACAAACTGGAGAACGAGTTGAGGACCACGAAGAGTGAAATGGCTCGGTACTTAAAGGAATACCAGGATCTGCTCAACGTGAAAATGGCCCTGGACATTGAAATTGCAGCATATAGGTATGGTGGCAGTGGTGAGATTAAGTAAATTGAAGCTTGGATCAGATTTCCCCTTTCTCAGTTGAAAGAATTCCTCCATTTTTCATTCCTCCAGCAAAAAGCTTCATAGATAGGCAGGTGTCAGTCTTGCCCTTTTTGTTTCCTTCTTATCAGAAGCAGCAAAGCTTTTGAGGCAAAATATTACTTTGTACTGTGCAGCAAACGAATCAATATAATCTGCATGTATATGAAAATAATACTTCATCATTAGAATCTTTTAAGTATCATCCTGCATACTGAAAAATTGTTTGTGTCAGGAGAACATCTAAATACTGTGTGGTAGGGTTTTTTTGTTATCTGTTTCTGACTCTCAGAAGCAAGCTCCCCCAAAGCAATTGCTTTACAGCAGAACTCGAACCTTTGTCGCAGTATGTGTATTATCCACTTTTTACATCTGTGTAGTTCTCTGCAAGACTGCAGGCTCATAAAATGCTTCTGTATCTTCATCTGCTCTGATAACCTAATCCCAAAGATGTTTCCCCCTCTTATTTCTCCTTACAGAGGTAAGTGTAAGTTCCCCAGCACATACATCTTGAACTTTGTTTAAATCCTCCCAGGATGTTGGGATAGTACTGCCATACAGGTATGCAAACACTGTCCCATGATGAGTAAGAAAATGTGCAGTCTCCAGGAGAATAAAGACCCTGCTTTACCCTGCTCAGAGTAGGCTGGGACCACACCTATGCTTGCTGAGCACTGGGGCAGCATAGCTTAAAACAATCCTGGTTGTTTCTTCCTCTAGGAAGCTACTGGAGGGTGAAGAGACCCGACTCAGCTTCACTAGTGTTGGCAGCATCACCAGTGGCTACACCCAGAGCGCCCCCAGTTTTGGCAGGTCTGCGTACAGCGGCCTCCAGACCAGCTCCTACCTGATGACGACCCGCACCTTCCCCACGTACTACTCCAGTCATGTCCAGGAAGAACAGATTGAAATAGAGGAAACAATTGAGGCTGCTAAAGCAGGAGAAGCCAAAGCAGCTGCCCCTGCAGAAGAAGGGGAGGAGGAGGAGAAGGAGGAAGGTGAGGAAGAAGCAGGAGGTGAAGAGGCTGAAGAGGAGGAGGAAGGTACTTAAAGCTACTTGTAAATCCCTCTCTTCCACACTTTACCCTACACAAGCAGGGTAAACACCACAAAACTGACTTGGTCTAGTGCTTAGATCTCTCTTGAGCTCAGCTCATGTGAGCAAGAGACTGTGGGATTAAGCCCATGGCATTTGAACAGGAAAGTGAATATAGAAGAGGTAAATATTAGGCAGACTGTAGAACTGATTATACACCCCTGGAAATCACTGAGAGGTTTTCAAAAATTTCCCAAGATAAAAATAAGTATTTCAAAAGTGCATACTGCTAAATGTGTATTGTATTTAAAGAGCCCTTAGCTATTAGGGGTATCCTTGAAAGGAGAAACTGGAACATCCTGAACTAAATACCAATTCCCAGAGATGCCTGGCACAATTAGAACATCATCTGATGGCTGAGGGTGTAGCTGTAGCTGAACTTGGTTCAGTGAGTTACACTGCTTGAGGTCAGGGTAGTTATTTTCTTGCAATCTTTGACACAGCCATAGTTCCTTGCTGCCCTGTGACTACTTGCCCTACTCACATTTTAATGGAAATGTTCAGGGTTGCTTTTTTCTAGGTTCAGTTGTATAACTGAAGAAGGAATGTTATCTGAACATACTTGAAATGCATTGGTTAACATTTGGCATTTTTATAAGCTTGTTAGCATGAAATTTAGTTTTAGCCAAAAGATTGTTAGTTAAAGATTCAGTCTGAAGTTCACAGGAAGAAATGACAAGATTCTTCTTGAACCCTTTGGATAAGGCCTAAAGCAGGAGTCCACAATCGACTGTTTTCCAAAGTCAGGATATTCAGGAGACCTATACCATGAAGGTAACTTTTTCCCCCTGAAATATCTGATAAGCTGACTGTTAGTTTTCTCCCTTAAAAGTCCTAGATAAAACATGTACCCTGCTTTCCTGCAGAAATGTTAGCCCATCAACCTGCCATCCCAAAGTGTGTGGAGGTGAAGGATGCAGGTGCACTTACCCCTGTGAAAGTGTGTTTAGGAGATGGTTCTAAGCACTGTGGTGAATATTTGTAAACTCTCTTTCCAAGGTGCCAAGGAAGAATCAGAAGAAGCCAAAGAGGGTGAGGAAGAAGAAGGAGGAGAAGAGGAAGAAACAGCAGCTGAAGAAGGAGAGGAGTCCCAAGAAACTGCTGAGGAAGCTGGTGAGGAAGAGAAGGAAGAGAAACAAGCAGCAGGAAAGGAAGAGAGTGAAGTGAAGAAGAAGGCTTGATTTAGATGGTTCACTTTTCTCATCAAGTTAACAGAGTAACTGATAATTGACTGAGCTAAAATTGCAGTCCCACATATTTAATTGTGACCACTGAAGTTTAATGTTCTATGATGTTTCTCTCCATGCAGAGTATCAGTTTGCTTGCAGAGCGCCCACTGGCTTGCTCCCTGAATGCTGCATGGTCTACACGTATGATTTCAGGAGCTGTCCCACTTGGGTCATTCAGAATCTTTAACTTAAAAAAATCCAAAAAAAAAGGAAAAAAGTAATGGGAATGAAAGTTGTCTTAACTTGTATTTAAAATAATTATGGAAACTTTGGGTGGGTAAAATAATGGAGGCTTCAATAAGTATGTGCAATAAAGCTAGTCAATAAAGAAATGCTTAAACAAAATCCTCGTGTTGTCACTGTTTAATTACAGGTTACATGGTATATCAATGTGTGCAATTAGAGCAAATACTCATCTGCTGACCCTGTGCACCAAGACATGAGGCACTGGTGTCTTCCAGGCTCATATACAAGAGGCTGAAATGCAGAATCCAGGCTCATACGCAGGAGGTTAACATGCAGAATGGCATAGTATTTCTTATTATGCATATGAATATACAGTGTCCACAGGGCAATTTGACAGTAGTAAAAAGACTGTGGTTGGACTCTGCTGTTGGTGGTGTGCCAGATGTGACTGCGCTGCTGTATACCCACAAAGACAGGATCTCTGATTAATTAAACATATAGTGTTTAAGTAAGTGCTGGTACAGAAACCAAATCAATGCTGTCAAATAGAAGGACACAAAACTAATGTAAAAAGGGGTATTAAGTTAACAGGGGCTGTTGACATTACCAACAAGAGTAGTCAGTGATTGAAAGGGAAGATGCATTGAGTGAGGTTTGGAGCAGCTCCGTTAAAAAATATAATAGAAGGGTGGTATGAGGTGAGGTAGTGGAGGGAAGGGGAGAGGGGGAGTCCCCCTGCTATGCCCATGCAATGTGTCTGTCCTTGCATTGCACTGTCTTAATGCTTGGACTGCTATGGACCACAGAGATGTGCTCTGTTGAGAACTTAAAAGAGCATTTTAAGCTTTTGAGGGTTGACTAAGAATCAGGTATAAAACTGGAACAGCTCAAAGGGCTGCAAGAGCAGCAAAGCCTGAGAGCAGTTCTGAAGGCAGTGCCAATGTCCTGCAACCCGAGCCTGTTTTCCATAGATCGGAGTCAGCGTGTGCTGTTAGGTGGTATACTGAGGGCAAGGGTGAGGTGAACAACTGGGGAAAAAATGCTGTATTTTAAGTCACTCTAAACAAGCTGAACTTGAAAAAGACAGGTTTAAACAGGAACGTTCTCTTATCAAATTTAGTTGGCTGAATTTTGCCTAAGAATTTGGGGTGTTCTTAAATTTGTGCATTGATTTTGTGGGATTGGTTGATTTGTGTTAGCTCTCCTTGATGGCCCCATGTAGACAGAAAGAAAATGACGCCTTTTTACATAGTCCCTGTAATACTTCCTAATGCTTTTTTTCACCCTTTTTGTATTTTTGATGCTTTTGAGAACTGGAAGGCAAGCAAGTTAAAATTAGTTTTCCTTTATTTTCAACAGCAGGTCTTCTGCTGACAGGTTCCTTTCAATCTTTTGCTGTTCTGCTCTCAACAGAGATTTTTCTACGTGTGTTTCTGTGCAGACGTCTCCTTACAAAGCTGTTTTGTCTCCCTGCTCAAAGCAGTGGCCGGCAGCGTGTGGTACCTGCAGCACGATGGACGAGGGACTCACAGGCTATTTGCTCAACGCTTTTAAACGTTACCATTTGGAATACAGGAGACCTGCACCTTTTGGTAGGTAATAGCCCTAGTTAAACACAAAACACAAAACGTTATTTACAGCAGAGCATTGAGCGTAAGAGAGGAGACTTGGGGTTCTACTTAAGTGCCCTATCAAAAATGCTTGTCATTACAGTTCAGTGGGAAGAGAGGATCTGATCCTGCAGAGCAAAACACACTAGTTATGCAATAAATTGGGACTCATCACATATATTAAAGCCAAATCACTGTGAAATAGATTGGTATTTTTCAATCCACTGCCCATATTATGCCTTTTCTGCAAGCTCTACGAGCTCCTTGTAACTTCCCTGCTTGACTATATCTGGGTCTGCTTCCTTTTTCATGTTCTTTCCTATAGATAAATTGCTCCTTCACTCAGTCCTTTGCATCCAGTTCTCCTCTGGGGAAAGAATACAGCTAAATCAGGTCATACCTCACTGCAGCTTTGCAGAGCTTTGCGATCAGGCTGCTAGGGACACCCTCACAAAGTGGGTGCCCGGAGACTCACCAGCTTTGCGGTCAGGCTGCTAGGGACACCCTCACAGCAGCGCAGGGACAAAGTGGGTGCCCGGAGACTCACCAGCAAACAGATTCATCCCTGCAGTGCATCTCAGTCTGAGCCTCACTCCTTGTCTTTTTTCTTTTTTTTTATGTATTGCAGCTTGAGAAAAGATTTCTCTCGACTCTGCAGGCAATGTGTGAGTCACAGTGACTCAGTGTCAGGGAGCTGCAGAGCAGGAGTCGCAGGGGCTGCCCAGCCTGGCTCGCTGCTCCCAGCCTTGCCCACTCGCCAAGGTAAACGGGTGGGAGGGAGGGTGGACGTGTGTGTTTGCAGCCCAGATGCTCCTGGGGTTGCAGAGATCCTGCAGGCAGCACTTGTTTTACCTTTGGAAACCAAGGACCGCACTTTGACGCAATGCAGTAAAAGCAGGCAGAGGGAGACAGGATAGAAACTTTCCCTTGCTTTAATCCAAGTTGCAGCTGCAAGTGGAGCAGCAAGGCTGCCCCGAGTTTTCTTGTGCCACTTAAATAGACAGAGTCTGACACAGGCAAAATCTTATCACAGGAAGGACAAACACTAAAGTGTCCCTAAATACTTTTTTTTCTGAGATAACACAGACCCATCATGTACATACACACACACTTAAGCATGTTCCTCTCCTGTGAGGCAAAAGTATTGTACAAATATAACATTGATTCTAGGAATTTACTTTCCAGTAGCTAAATAATTTGCAATTCATCATTTGCTGCCTTCCGAGGTTAATGAAGAGTAATTTAATCCTGAACTGAAAAGGAAAAAAAAAAAGCCTGCAAATGAATGGGAAAAACACAAACCCTGATATGTGGAGAAAATTCTAGTGCCTGACTCAGCACTCTGACAAATGTTCTGTATAATGTGTTTAATAATACTTCACATTATGTCTCCACCTGGATTTTAATCCTGGAATGCTGAAAATCTTTTAATCATAACTCTCCAACAACCTGCAATGGTACAAAACTCTGGTTTTAGAGCTCCTTGGGTCCTGAAGTCCCTGGGGGTCTTGATGGCCCACCTTAAATCAGATGTATAAATACTCATAGATCACTTTTTTAATTATTACTTTTTCCTTCACTGTCTTTTGTGTCGATTAATGAACTTTTCTGGTGTTTGAAAGTAATTAATTCCTTCAGTGGTTATGCAGAGTCAAGAAGTAATTGGTGCAGAACAGGCAAATAGCATAATATTTATGACTCTGTGCCCTGAAATTACACTATCTTCTGAAACAGTTTGAATGCAGATGTCAGCAGACAAAACCTCTTGGCAAAATTAAATATTAATCAGATCTTGTCGTTTTATAAATATTTAGAAATGTGTTAACCTGTTAATTATTTCTCTCAGGGTTTGCTAGAAACATTTGCAGTGGGAAATAGACTAACTTATTTTGTATGTTAGATCATACAGAGAAAAATGCAGACATAGATAATAACTGAAGGCTGAAGTATGTTTTGGGCGGAAAAAGCTTGGGAAGAATAAGAATATTTTGAAGTCTATACCATGTGAATGGATAGTCCATGAGCTGCACTGACAATAAGTGTGACTGGGCTAGTTAACATCTTATTCCTAAGTATATCATTATGTTTATGTCCATATACACACGTAAACTTCACCAATAAGCTGGCCACAGAGATGCTGTTTAATTTGTTAACGCCACTTTAATTAAATGTCACTCAACTTGCAAGCTGTTGAGCACAGATTTCCATTACTGATATCAACAGCAGAAGCATTCATTACTTTGCTACACAAAGGCATTAGATTTATCTGAAAGGCTTATCTGCTGTGAACTCATTGCACGTTCTCCAGTGGGGAACTTACATAAACCTTGCAATAAAAAACTCTTTGATTTTCAATTATTGATAGGATGAAGAATTGGAAGGCATATGCAAGTCACAGATTTTGATCAGACCTTCAGTTAGTCAACAGATTTCAGGGTAATTTGCATGCCTAGTGCAGGCTGCTGAAAGTGGGATTTGCATTTTTTCTCTATTTATGGTATTTAAGGCTGTGTCCTTTCTTTTCTGTCCTTTTAAAATGCAATAGAAATAAATACGAGTCCCGTAACATAAGATGTATAGGGCTGAAGTCTCAGGATGCAGAAAAAGCCGATAGTCTGCTGACATAAACAGGGGTATGCAGAGCTTTTTTTTTTTTTTGAGTCTTTTTATATGTATTAATTAAACAAGGTCTTGACAGCACATGGATTTGATTTCCAATAACCTTGAAACTTTATGTAAGCGTTTGAGTAGACAAGGATAAATATTGCTGGTGTGACATGTGTGTTTAAATTCCACCCAGCTGGTTGGGGGGGAACCTTCTTTTTCCCTTTAATTTGTCTCTTATTTGTTTAGTTTTTTTCATGTAGGGTGAGTTTCAAAGCACACTCTAAGAAGCCTTGTTCTTAGTAACACCAAGTTGTTAAGTGGCAGCAGACACAGGCCAACACTCAGAAGGCCTGAAAATTCCAAACTTTTTTCTCTTTCTACAGAAAAGGAAAAAATGCTTTCATTTGATTTAATGTAGGAATCATTCAGGTATAATCTGAACCCTACTGAGTCTAAGTTTAGACACCAGAGTTATTTTTAGATGGAAAAAAAAAGGATTATATTTTTTATTTTCTCAGTATCATCTTTGGGACAGTTTCCCTTTTTCCAGGACCTTATTTGGAAACAGTGTGTGTGGATCATTTGAGACAAGTGTGTTGATGAGAAGGATTTCACCTTATGTAATTAAGACAGGACTAAATCATAGTCACCATACTCTGATGAACATGAGGTGTTTTTGTTGAAATGACTTAATAGGTCTCTTTATTTAAGAGATGGTTGTCACAAAGGACACCATGAGCACTACGAGCTGCATAAGCCTCCTGTAACTTTATGCATATCAAATCCAACTCCATCTGGATTTCTTAGCAAAGAAATAGAGACCAAGCAGAGCTCAAGCCCCTGCAACTCCATTCCCACTCAGGACAGCTTAATCCAACCTCAGGGAAGGATTTTAGTTGGAAGACAATCACCACACAGACCAGGTTTTCTGTATTGACCTTTATTGAGCAAGAACTGCTGTGACGGTTTTACATCAAACAACAAAAGGTTGCGTACTGTGCATGTCAACCAGGTTCTCCCATGAGCAAAAGTCCACCCTAATTGCACCAGTGAGGTAAACATAATTATTTATAAGTAGCTTTAAGGCTAGGAGAGTTCTGTTTTTCTCATAATATTACTATTACTGTTTTCTGTTTGTTTTTGGCTCAGTTGGTTCTTTGCATAATACATCTTAAGTCGTTCCTCAGATATATCCCTCCAACAGCTCAGGAAATTCAGAAGCTTCCTTTGCACATTTCATCTCATGCACTATTATTATTATTTTAGTTCCCCAAGTTCTGTGGAGGGAGTACATCTTGAGCCTGCATGCATTCCCCCCCTCCCCTATATTGCACAAAAAAAGTAAAATACTGTGTGTCTGGAGCCTCCATGAGAGAACCCGTTCTGCTTTAAAGCCGTCACTCACATGCATTTTGCAGCTGTCATATGGCTTAACCTTTTGCACCGACCCAAGCTCTTTAATTTTATTTTGCTATAATTTTTATTCACTCTCTTTGATCTCCTTTACTACGGCATGTGAAGTAACTTTCTCCACTTTCTTGGTGGACACTAGTTTCTCCTCAAAGCTTTCTTCATGTTCCTCTACCTTCTGAGTGACGGTCACAGACTTTGTGATATACGTGGTTGTACTGTCCCCACCTTCACTAGTGATTTTCTCTGCTTTTTTTGTTACTACAACTTTTTCACCCTTATCATCAGTTGGGCTCACGTCAAGGCCGTTGGTGACAACTCCCTTATCTTCCTCCTCAGCCTCCTTCTCTTCCTTTTTCTCCTCCACCTCACCATTTACAGCAATGTCTTCTTTCCTGGACCCCTTAGAGGCCTCTACCTCTGCACTAACTTTTGTTACCTTGGTCACTGTGATGGTCTCTTCCACCACAGCCTTCTCATCCTTGACGGGGGAGGCCGGCTTCTCCGGAGAGCGGGGCTTCTCTGGGGTCACCGGCTTCTCCGGAGCCACCGGCTTCTCTGGAGAACGGAGCTTTGCTGGGGTCACGGGCTTCTCCGGAGTCGCTGGCTTCTCTGGAGAACGAAGCTTTTCTGGGGTCACCGGCTTCTCTGGGGTCACTGGCTTTTCCAGGGTGACAGCTGCTTTCTCAGGAGTTGTGGGCTTCTCCGGAGACGCGGGCTTTTCTGGAGATGCAGGCTTCTCCGGTGTTGCTGCCTTGTCTGGAGATGCCACCTTTGGTGTTGCCGGCTTCTCCAGAGGTGCTGCTTTCTCAGCACCTTTTCCCACATCTCCCTTGGCCTGCTCAGTTACAGGAGATTTAGGTGGGGATTTAGGTGGTGACTTTGCTGGAGGTGTTTTCACCTTCTCTGCTTTTGCCCCTGCTGCAGTTGCATCCACTTCTTCAGCTTCTCCCTTCTCCTTGGCTTCAGCATCTTCGCCCTCTTCCTCAGCCTCTTCTTCCTTTTCCTCTATCTCTTCTTTTTCAGAACCTCCTTCTTCTGCTTCATCAGATTTTGCAGCTTCTTCCTCTTCTGCTTCTTCTTCCTTCTCTTCCTCAGCAGCCTTCTCTGGAGCAACTTCTTCCTCTGCAGCTTCTGCCTCTTCTGCCTTTTCTTCCTCCTGGGCCTTTGCTGCTATTTCTTCCGCAATAGCTGCCAGGGCATCTTCCATTTCAGACTTTTCATCCTCCACTTTTGTCTCTTCAATGATTTCTTCTACAAATTTGTGCTGGACCTTCAGCTTTGGTGGTTCAGCTTTTTTCTGAATTTTACTTGTTATTGTGACAGATGGTTGTCTGTGTGTGAACATGGGTCCAGTAATGCTTCCAGAGAAGGCACTGAATCTGGTCTCTTCGCCCTCCAGTAGTTTCCTAAGGGAATCAAAAAGGGTGGGGGGGGGTGAGCATAGAAACCCAACCTAGGGTACAGCTATTAGAATATTTCCCTTTACATCAGCAGTATTAAATCATTTGTTTCCATGTGCAGAGCTGATCAGCACAATCCATCATCCCCAGCCTGGCTCCTGCTTTCCTTGGATCAGCTCTTTTGGAAAATCCATATTCAGCAAACAGCTCTTAGCCTGTTTCTTTTTAGCGTGGCAAGCATAACACCTTTAGCCGATAAGCTAAAATTCATCCTTAAGTCAAGAACTTTAGCCCAACAAACCAAGTAACTTAATTGGATTCGTCGTGACTTTGATGAGCTGAGAATTGGATGCAGCCAATGGACTCAGAATACTGTGACTAAAGTTTTCAGAGTCTATTAAGAGTATACTCTATTAAGAGCATACAGGCCAGTTCTCAGGGGTTTGAGACAGTTTGCCCTTTCAAAAGCATGAGATTTTTGTGCAGCTTTGGCAACAACCAGCCAAGGAGCCTTGGGTGTTTGCATCTGTGTGTGTCTGAGCAGTGTCAGGACTTCAAGGCTGATGCTGTTTTCTGGTTTGACTTCTCTTGCATTCACAGGGCTGTTCCTTTCATCTAAGCCTGTAACCCAGAAAAATCAGTAGTTCTGAGTCGAGTTATAAAGCGATGCAAAAGCATCTGAAAAGCCTGCCAGGTGGTGGCAATAGCAGGCAGCGCTCCTGATCCAGCATCACATCAGAGCGGCTGCCAGGGGAAAGTTGAGCAGGAAAGCTCAAGTGTTTGACAAGCAGATCAGCTCCCTGCTTGCACCATGATCAAGCAAGAGCGCGTTGTCTCCCAAGTGAGAAAAGGGAACTCAAGTGACAAGCGCCCCTTGCTTGGCATGTGCGAAGTGGAGCAAGGAAACTAAAAATAACCCTCTTTTGCTTCATCTTCTGCCTTTGTAAAGGACAGGACGCGGCAGTGGGTGCCACTGCCCGATTCATGCGTTGAGGCTTTGCCACGGGTTACCAGAGGGCTGGTCACTACCGACCCCTCGTTTATTACGCTAAAGCCTTGTCAGTCTGCACAGGCTGAGGGCTGCAATGCATTTGCTCAAGTTTTAGTTCCACTTAGGAGACAGCTACGTGCTCTGAGCATATCAGTGACAAGGCTTTGCAGAAGCAGCAGCAGCATCTGCAGTGCTATTAATATTCCAGACACATCCACACTGATCCTACTGTACCTGTACGCAGCAATTTCAATATCCAGGGCCATCTTGACATTGAGGAGATCCTGGTATTCCCTCAAATGACGCGCCATTTCCCATTTTGTTCCTCTAAGCTCGTTTTCCAGCTGATGAATCGTGTCCTGCAACAGACGCACAAGACCTGCCTGAGAGGGAGCCGCGGTTCATGCAGAGACACGGCGAAAATCCCCAAGTGCCCCCAGCGGAGACTTGCAGCAACTCGGGCAGCGCGGGACCCCCCCGCATCCCCCGCCCCGCGGTACCTGGTAGGTGCTGAGGTCGTTGTTGTGGCGCTCCTCGATGTCGCTGAGCTGCCGCTCCAGGGACTCCTTGGTGCCGCGCACCGACTCCAGCTCGATGCTCTTGGACTGCAGCTGCCGGCGGTACTCGGCGATCTCCTCCTTGGCGGAGCGAATCGCCTCCTTGTTCTGCTCGGCCGCCTCCGTGAGCTTCGCGTAGCGGCACTTGAACCACTCCTCGGCCTGGTGCATGTTGTGGTCGGACTGGCACTCCAGCTGCGCGCGGATCTCCTTGAGCGCCGTGGTGAGGTCGGTCTTGAGGAAGTCCTTCCTCTCCACGGTGGCGTGGGACGCCTGGAGCTGCGCTAGCAGCTCGGCCACCTCCTCCTCGTGGTTGCCGCGCAGGAAGGCCACCTCGTCCTGCAGCGACTGCACCTTCTTGTCCAGCTCGGCCCTCATGAGCGAGGCCTCCTCCATGTCCTTGCGCAGGGCGCGGATGGTGGCCTCCGTGTCATCGCGCAGCCGCGCCTCATCCTCGAAGCGCTCCCGCAGGCGCTGGATGTCCTCCTCGATGTGCTCCGAGTCCAGCTGGATCTGCGCCTTCTCGTGGCTCACCTGCTCCAGGACGGCGCGCAGCTCGCGCAGCTCCTGCTCGTAGGCGTCGCTGAGCTGCGCGCGCCCCGCGTGCTTCTGGCGCAGCGCGGCCAGCTCCGCCTCGATCTCCTTGTTCTGCTGCTCCAGGTAATGCACCTTCTCGATGTAGCCGGCGAAGCGGTCGTTGAGCCCCTGCAGCTGCTCCTTCTCGTTGGAGCGGCTCAGCTTGAGCTCGGCCGCGCCGTTGAGCAGCGAGGCCTGGCTCACGTCGAGGCGGTCGGCGGAGCTGAGCACGGCGGCCCCGAAGGCGCCGCGCGCCGCGCCCACGTTCGGCCGCTTGTAGGAGGAGGCGACGCTGCTGGCCGAGCCCCGCGACCAGGACTGCGAGCGGAAGCCGCTGGACGGGGGGGCGCCGGCGCGCCCCGAGGGGG
>NW_010589839.1:39740-86536 GCF_000705375.1 Tinamus guttatus
CCTCTCCTCTCCTCTCCTCTCCTCTGGGAGGGGTCATGCTTTGAAAAATATCCATGTTCATTTTCATCTCATCTGAAAAATATCCATGTTCATTTTCATCTCTTCCGGACTATTGCAGAGTAACATTTCCCTAGAATAATGCTAGGGAATAATCCTTTTTTGTCATTCTCATTCAGCTAGATACTGTGTTTTAGAACTTTAAATCAGACGTTTCCAGACAACCGCATTGTTTTCTGTTTGCAGAAATGCTTTGTGCTGCCTTTATAAAGTGCCCTTTATAAAAGCAAAGGAGAGAACTTGTCTTTGCCACCTCGAAGCTTCTGCGCTCTGCTTGGTTTTGTGGGTCAGTGGTCATTTATCCTACATGCACCGTCTGACGGTTCAGACTGGTCTTGGAAGCTGGCGCACAGAAAATAGCACAGGTTGGGGTAGCGATCTCTTAGTGATGAAGTGACTAAAAATAGCTCTTCCCACCTAGCTCTGAGAGGCTTTTCCTGAACCTTCCCTTTCCATAAATAGAGCTTTGGAGAGGCTTCCTTGATGGCCACGTCTCCTGGAGGGCAGCACGTCGCACGGCAGTGGTTCCCGGAGCGGGAAGGAGCGGGAAGGAGCGGGAAGGAGCGTCGCGGGCTGGACACGACCAGTCCTGGTCGCTGGGGCCGCCGCGCCCGCCGTGGGGCTGGCTGACCTGGCTTTAGCTGGGCCAAAAACAGGAGCACTTAAATCTGGATGCTTCTTTCTGAAATAAAAGGCCCGATATGAGGAAACATGTCCTCCCTGCTAGTCTAATTGGTATCTAGGTTAATTGCTCTCCTGGTGGATGTATTTAATTGATTTGCATAGGGAAAGCCAAAGAAAGTCTGCAGCTCCGTGATGACGCTACACAACACTCCTCACTTTATTTTGCTTTAATTAGTGCTAAAGGTGGGGTCTGTCTTCAGAGGCCTTTTCAGGTAAGAATGTCTTCGCAGTGGGGTGGGATGGTGCCGCGTTGCCCCTCAGGGCTCCTTGCTGGGACCTGCCTCAGCTTTCTGGCCTGGGCAGATGCTACGCGCAGATATTGCCCCAGCACGTGTCAAAGATCGCTGGATCTGAATCCCCGGGGAAGCTGCGAATGGAAAATCACACGAGGGCAAACGCAGGCAGCACCGCGCAGCAGCCCGACCTGCTCTGGCTAAAATGCAGCAGCAGAGGCCACGTTTCACTGCGTTGCCTTCCGAAACAGCCCCTATGCACCCACGATGTGAGGAGACTGCGCTAAAGGCAGTTGTATGATGTTTTTATGGTGAGAATGCGCACGGTGGATAACAAGTTCATGGCCACACTTTAAATTCGACAAATAATCATGGGGATGGGCATTCTTTGTAAGATATTCCCAATATTTTAAGGCTATGCTGAGGAATGGGAGCTGCTTTTTGGCCAGAGCATCGGTTCCATTTCCCTGCTCCTACAACACATAAAGAACGTTCTTAGCAGGAATAACTATAACGTGATTAGGGGGAAGCAATAAATACAGATCGAATGGAATCGTGCAGACACTCACGGAAAGAAAATCAATAATTTTAGTAATACACTTTGCAAACTCGTTTTATCGTAAAAAATATATAGTTCCTTAGATGTCTTGGTTAGCAGAAGCTGGAAGTCCTTCTTTTTTTCTCAAGGTCCTCGGCTGCAGTAAATTTGTAACTTTTTAACCAACCTTTGGAAGTTGTAGCATTACATCAACTCATAGCAAGAGCAAGCAGGGCTGCACCGAGAGGACCCAAGGAGGAGAGATGTCCCCAGGGAGCCGCCCGTGGCAGCTTTGAAGCGATTCCATTACGCAATTTAAAAATGGAAAAAATAAAGGTATTTTTTAGTGTTTTTTTCTGTCGCTGACTTTTCTGAGCAGCTTTAGATTTGATTATATCAATGGCTGTGGTAAGACAGGGGCTTGTTTTTCGTTCAAAATGGAAAGAAATGTCATCAGAAATGTGCTTTTCTAAATTTGCGTGTATAAAATGTAATCGTATCTTCCTTGGACAATTATGCTCATTGGGGCTCTGCAGACATCTCATCTCTTGGAGGCTCCAGCATTTCTGCTTCCTAAGTATCTGTCTACCTGATCTTCTATCTGTTCCCCCTCAGACTTTCTTTCTTTCTTTGTTTCCATTAAAGGCATTGTGAGGAGGAGCTGTGGGCTCGAGAAGATGCCGATATACAGAAATACAAGTGACCTTCAGCAATGCTGTAGTCACAGTGATGCCGCAAGACCGCGACGCACAAATGTGGTGGGATTTGCTGGATTCCTGCTCATTCCGGCCTAAGGCAGGAGCAAAAAACGGCCTAAGCCAGGAGCGAGTTTGACGGTGGCCCCGGCGCCGGGCTGAAAGGCGGCCGACGGCAGCGTTCCCGCGGCAGGGATTCCTTTGCGACGGAGCGTCCGGCAGCTCTCGGAACGCGCGGCACCAGGTGCCTCGGGCTCTTCTGCGGGCTCCAGGTCGCGTCAGCAGCTCTTCTTGCAGTAGCTGTTGTTCTTGCTAATAAAATGCATTAATCTTTAATCCGATAATAAAGTAGCGTGGTTTGCATGCTGCGTGGCTGCCCGGCCAGCTCCTCTGCACAGCCGCCAGCTCCTGGGCTCTGCATTTATTGGGTTTTAATGTTCTCCGCCTCATTGCTAACCCTAATCATCGCATTATTAAAAGAAAAATATCACCGTTTAGGGGCTCTGAAGGCTTCTGGGAGGGCAATGGGCAAGTTTACAGGGTTGACTTCTCAGTGCATCCCCTGTGCAAGCCCCAAAAACTCCCTTCCTGCTCCCATTTTAATTATTTTGAACAACTGTTTGAGCAGGGCAGTGACTTGGAGGATGCCATATGGGAGTCTCAGTCAGGAGGAAGGGCTGTAACGAAAAGCTAATGATTCTCATCAGTTTTGCAGCAGTTTGGCCCAATGTTGAGAGTTTTTAATCAGCCGGGGAGGCTCCCGCAGGATCCCGCGCGGCGGAGAGGCCTGTGGGAGCAGAGAAGGTGGAGGATGCGCCGGGCGCTAATGGCTCTGCCTGCGCGCTAATGGGCTGGCGGTTATTAATGTTAATGGCGAGCATTTATAGCTCACGCAAGGAACATGTTCTGAAAGGCAGGTACAAAAATAGCCCTCTTTTTTTTAAGATATGAAGTTTTCAATGCTGAGGACTAGACATGGGAGCTCCTCTGTAGTCATTTTACGTGGTTTCTACAGAAAAACCCTGGTGCTTGGAAGGTTGTGGGGACTGGAAACCCAAACCCTCTTCTTCCCGCAGCCCGGGCGGAGGAGGGAGCTGCCGGAGCTGGGGGTGTCGCTGGGCCCGCGTGGCCGAGCAGCGACGTCGCGTGGAGCGTGGGGACGAGCGGGCCCCGCGCACGGGGCTGCTTCCTTCCCGGCGCGCGGCTCCCTGCTTGTGCAGCGGGTTATTTTGTCCTTTTAAAGGGACAAAAACATCCAGCCAACCAACCAACCAACCAACCAAGCCCTGGCTTTTCTGCACGATTAAATGCTTTTGTGCAGTTGTGCATTAACCTTTGCTCCTGCATTAGGCTGCTGCCGTTCCGCACGGGCGATGCTTTTAAGCCAGGGCTGCAATTAGCCCGAGTGGCTCTGGAGGCCTCCAGGCAGGCTGGTGCCGAGCCCGCCGGGCCGCGGTTCTGGCCGGGGGCCCCTTCGAGGCTCCTTGCTGGCCAAAAGGCTTCCTGGGCACGAGCCTCCCCTCAGCCCCCACGGACAGCAGGGATATTGATAGGAAAAGCTCTCTAATAGCTCGCTTTAGCAGCTGCAGAGTCCCCAGGCAATTAAATAACGGGGCTATGATTAAGAGTATTGATCAGCACACGAGCCCCCCCTGCCTCCGTGCCCAGGGCTCGGAGCCGGCCCCGCGTCCCGCCGGACACAGGGACATCCAGCAGCTGCCGCGTTAAGTCGCCTGTCAGCTCTGCAGATGAGAATCCATCTCCTCCGCTAATCTGAACTTTTATTTGGTAATAAATGTTAATCACCAGAGTCAATATTCACGTTATAACATCCCTCTTCATTTTACAGGGTCTTGCATGTGCAGCTGCGCACAAGAATCCCTTATGTCCATCACTGGGTAAGGTGGCCTAAATGCTGGGATGCACTTTATCTTATCTAGGTCGCATATTTGCAAAGGGTAACACGTAAACGTTAACACGTAAAAATTCCTGAGTCGAGAAACCCTGCGACTGATCCAGATCCTTCTGAAATGACCTTCCGAATGACCACGATGGGAGCGGATCTGGCCTCCCCGGGGCAGCCTGAGCATCAAGCAAGCAAAGCAAAAGGCTCCCACGTTGCTGCTCGTGCCTGGGGAAACGGGAAGCGGCCGCTGGAGCCTCTCCCGGCCGCTGCACTCGGGCAGATGCTGCTCCTTGCGCAGGAGCAAAAGGCAATCAGACATTCAGCCCAGGTAGCTGCATTAATTCAGCGCTGTCCTGAAGCAATGAAAAGTTCTAGCAGTACTTGGCATCTGTTGCTGGTACTTGGACATAATTTGCTTTTCTTCAGCTTAGAATGTGACCTTGGGGAAGCCACATCACCTTCTTGTGCATCAGCTCTTCTGTTTGCAAGTACTCAGTCATATTTGTAAAGCATTTCAGGCCCAAGAGCTGCAAACAGCTCTCTCAGCAGGGTTAAATTGCTGGAATCTGCAGCCAGGAGAGGGGAGGCTGCAATTCCCTGGCCGGACCCCTCATGCAGTGGGGCTCCTACTGAATTTCTGAATTTGCTTGTTCAAATTCCTCATTATTAAAGCTCAGCGCAGTGACTCGGTGGTTCCTACCCTTCGATAAACCTCTCAATCAGCTGTTTGTGCCCTGATGTTGCAGCGATTAGAACGTGGAGAGAAACGTTGGCTCTCGTGATGAGGGACCATCGCACAAGAGACTGGTGGAGCTGCCATCTGCTCATCAACGGAGGCCTCATGGCAATGGGAAACCGTTTATTGTCTTGGGGAAATGAAACTGAAGTGAAAAATGTTGCAGCTTTCACACTGCAATTTTATTTGATGTCTTAACTTCAGGAGACAAATGAAAAATAGTTGTAAGTATTTGGGTAAAAACAACACATTTGGGGAATTGAATTATAAGTGGCAGCATCAAGGGTTAGACACAGAAGTCAGTCCTGTGCAAGAGGCAGAAACCCAAGCTGTTCTTTCTTGCTAAAGCATTATGGCATTTCTTGAAGCTTGTAAGATGATTTGCTTCTATTAGTACAATTCATCGCCCCAGTGCTGTTCTTATGAAGGACAAATCTGCGAGTCACAGATGGAGAACGATGAGGAACAACAGCCTCATCTCAGGCCTCGCGCATCCGTCGGGGAGGCTGGGACGGGATCGCGGGCTGCCGGGAAGCGCTCGCTCCGGCCGCGCGGGAGGGCACGTCTCAAGGAGACCTTGCACTTCGTTTAATATTCCGGGTGACATTCAGGTAAATGTTAGTACCTGCAAAGTCTCCAATTCTTCCTAATTCTGCGGAAGACACTTGAATGTCTGTTCCAGAATGAATTAACTCCATACACCCATAGCCATCGTCTGGAAAACGTAACTTCAAAAACACTGGGTTTTAGCACATTGGAAATAAGGCTCAGGACAGGTTTGCTACTGTTCTGCCTGTGCTGCCCTTCATCCAGTGAGCCAAAGTCGTCTCCTTTAATATTAGTCTGATCTTTGCTCCCTGCCAAGATCCAGCTTTCATCTCAGAGTGGGTTTGTTTGTTTAGCCAAGGTATAAATCCACGAGAAGGCAGCATCATAAAGGAAAACGTGGCACATCTAACTGCACCACCGGAATGAGGAGAGATCCTGCAGCCTCCTACTGCCTCGTCTGTCTGGGATTTGCTTTGTTTATAAAGCAGAGAGAAGGAAATAAATCAGTCAGATGCAGTCGCCCTTGTTTATGTATCTGTATGAGCTCCACTTTTTGAATGTAACTTTTTTCTATCTCTTTTCTTGCTAGATCAAGCTTAAAACACAATGTGTTTTGACTGGACCATGAAAACTTTGAAAGAGGCGATTAGAGAGGGAGACGGGAACAAAGCTCCTTTCTGAGGAGCTTCAGCTCTGGGGGGAACTGCTGACCTTGAGGAAAAGCTGCTCCAGGATCAGACTTCAAGCTTTGACACCACCCGAGCAGCAACAAGGACATTTATACTTGAAAGCAATTTGGAAGGGCTCATGCAATGTGCTTGTTGATCTTTACAGTTTAATGTTAAAAATCTCTCTAGCATTAACCCCGAGGCCCTGTGTCCAGCCTCCTGGCCAGCTGGGCTCCATCTCCTGTGATGGCCGGGGCAGGTGCTCCCCGTTTGCCCCGTTAGCAGCTGCCAGGGTATAAATCCCTGCATGCAGGAGCTGCTCTGCTTTGCTGGGATGCTGTGTGCCTGGGAGGGATGGTCAAGGTGAGTCTCTGCATTTGCTTTTTGGGCCTTTGCTTTCCCTGCGCCTTGGAGACGCTGGGATTTCCAGCACTGTGGGATTTGGGAATGAAGCGCCTGTGAGGCTTTGCTGACAAGGAAGGCAGGGAGCCCCTGAGGAGCTTGTGAGATACCAGAGCTGGAGCCTTATGGCCTTGAAGAGCTGCTTGTCCTGCTGGACCTTTGAGGGTGGCCTCCTTAGTGGTCCAAAGGTGCTCAGCACCATGTCCTATACCTGACATGTTTGTGTCCCCAGCTTGTTTTCCTGGCCTGGGCCCTCCTCTGCTTTCAGTTACAGCAGTTCTAACAAATGTTCTGACAGCCTCAGCCTGGTTCTGAGGGAGCCCAGGAGGCTCCTATTAACAAACACTGACCCTGGTTATTAGCAGATGTGTTAATGCTGGTCTCAGATGTCACCAGCTGTTTGCAGGCCCCTGTTCTGGCAGCTGGGAGGATGGGGCTCAATGACTGAGATGTGTGTGAGGCTTTTGAGTGTTAATGAGTTTCCTCCCAGGTCACAGATTTTTTTTTTCCTCATTACCAACACACAAATCAAACATCAAGAAATTAAAAGATGGGGTGTGAAAGACAGCAGTGAAATCCTTTCTGTGGTGGGAATGACTCCCTCTGAAGGGAAAGTAAGGAGAATAGGAGCAAGTTCTGCAGATTAGCAGTGGCGGCAGATGATCTTGTTAGCATATTTTAATGGGCTGCTGCCCTTCTGGCTGGGAGCTGGTGGTTCAGAGCATGCAAAGGGCAGCTGGCAGGGAGGGAGGCTGCCTCCCGTTGCAGGTACTGTCATGGGTGGCCAACCTGCAGCGACGCCTGCGCGCTGCGTCCGAAGGCAGCCCGAATCCCGGCTTTCCGGCCCCCTTGGGTGACTAGGGGCCTGAGAGATCCCTGCTGATGCTCAAGACCACCCGTTTGTCTGAGCAGACACTTCAGCCTTATTTATCTTAGTCCCCAGTGCTCTTGTCAGGTGAGATATCCTGGAGGCTGAATAAAATTGCTTCCGCTTATCGGCTAATGGCCATCTCTGCTGCTCCGAATCCTCTTGCAATAACTTACTGCTGAAGTGCTTGGCGTGGCTTCCTGCCCTGCATCCCCAAGAGGCATCAAAGAGCAGCCGGGGGAGCTGCAGTGGGGGAGCTAAAACGGATCCTGCCCAAGACCAACAGGCAAATTAAAAATAAATGATTCTGTAACTGATACATGGCACACAAGCAACATCTCTATCCTGAGCTATTCAAGTTGTTCGATTTAAAGTGCTCACCTTTGGGAGATGATTTTATAAATCTGTTTAAAGTCCTCTGAAATTCACTTGTGCTTTTTTTGTATCCAAGTGGGAAGCTCATGGATTGCTCTGCTACATCAGCACTTATTTCTTCTGCATGTCAACTTTGTGGGGATTTCTGCAACAGTATCAAATCAGCAGCTACCAAATGAGGAGGATCTAGTAGCAAATTGCATGTTGCTTATAGGATCTGAACCACTTTCCCCCTATTCTACTTATATGTATTTTTGCAAGGGAGCTTGCTTGTAAGAAACTTGCTTTATTTTTCCCTACCAGGGCAATGGGCAAGGATTTCATCCTATAAAAATTATTAACCTTTTAGGTCAGAATAAAATCCACAGCTGTGACATCGACTGATTGATACTGCTCTCTAGCAAGGCAAAGTGGGGAGTTTTTTAGTCATTAATCATCATCTTGGCACCATACTGGAGCACTGGAAAGTGTGGGCCCTCCAGAACTGACAGTGCTCTTGCTAGTACTGTAAATTAGGGCTCTCTGTTGTCTAAGTAGCTGATCAAAAGCTCTTTGTTGGGAAGGATTAGTTGCTGAGGAGAAAGTAGGTTCAAGTAGGCAAGCTGATAAATAACCTCCATTTTGCTGCTGAATCATTCATCGGTTCCTTTTCCTGATTGGACTGGTGCAGAGGATGGATGAGTTGTTGCTGCCCTAGTTGCTTGGCTCTCCATGTACAAATAAGTGATTGTGTGTAGGTGCTGCTCTTGGTTTGCAACCCCCTGAACCGAGTGGGAGGAAATAAGAATTCTATACCTAAATGCTTTTTTTAACCGTTTCAGCTTGAACTCCACTGTATTTGAGATGTGCAAATGAGATATTTAGATGGTTTTTTAAATGCACTGCTAACTTGCAAGAAATCATGGGTGTGTTAAATAGTTATCTGTTAATATTGTGCAAGGCAATGGCAAATAAAGTCCATTGGAGTTATTAAACCCAGGGCTCAGCCTCTGGCAGGGGCTCCAGAGGCTCCGGCGGGTTCCCCTGCAGGTATCCAGGGACCGAAGTGCCCCCAAGGCCAGACCTGTCCTGCCTCCGACCGCAGCGATGGAAACACCTTCCTCGTGCTGGAGAGGAGGGGCTGCCCATGGTGAAATGCATCATGAAAATAAGGATCAAACATGGTTGGTAATGCCCCTGTTTGCCACTCACCTTCACGGAGTCTCACAAAAACTTAGCTGTAGTCACACGTGTTGTATGCACGGTTTGCCCTTATTTAGGTGTCTGTTGTGGATATAGGCTCTTAGCTTGAGGTGTGTGTATATATACACACTGTTCAAAATGCAAATATTTGAAAGCAGGAAGACCAACTCCTTTTTATTAGTTAGTAAAGCATATATAAAATATGCTTCTACAGTATTTCTCTAAGCAGTGATTTGAACTGCAGTCATCTTTCTCCCCTGAAAGCAGGCGATATTTAACACTTGCAGGAGCAGTTGAATAATTGCATAAACATATCAATGCAAAAGACAAGCTATTTTTAGTTCATGGCTTGCTTCTACTGACTTACAGTTGATATCTTTATTTGACATGGCCTTCAGGAAGGATTTCTTTAATTCACTTCTAGACCTTGAAGCATAAAATTGATCTTTTCTGGCTGCTTCTGTTACTTCTCAGCAAACAAACCGTTTTCCCCCTGGAAAGGAGTTATATACTTAGATCAGTGGCATGTGTAGGAATAGAAACCCTTTAGTCAGCAATCTAAAGGGTAAATCTTAAGATATGGCTCTTCTGTAGCTTATTTAGTAAGGAATGAATTAATTTAATTGAGGCAAACAAGAAACATCCTGTTCTGCTGTTTAGCCTGAATAGTGCTATTTATCTAGATGCTGCAAGGTTATTTGGTTATCTCCCATCTTCCATATACAGAACAAGAGGTCAAATGCTTAGAGAAATACAGGCACAGATATGGATTAATTAGTGGACTGCTTTGAAGGTTGTTTGGGGAACAGCAGCCTCCTTGCCAAATGGGGGGTACTACACGTTTCAGCTTTCTAGAGTCTTAAACTGCATATTTTTAGGAATAACTTTAGAAGATGCATGACCCTTAATCTTTGTGGGAATTAGGAATATATATCCTCTTGAAAGAAAAATTTTTCATTTTTATTTCAAACACTTGCAAAAACTGAAGACAGTTTACATCATACGGTTAGTGTTTGTATTACAGGTTCCTGTATTTCTGCTTGAGCTGCAGTATTTATAATTTCAATGTATAGCTCATGTAGCCCTTGGCAAATGCAGGATATAAATGAAGCTCTCAAGGCTCCAGACCATATAGCCTAGAGTGACTTCTTCATGGTTTTACTTACCCCTTGTCTATTGGAAAGCTCAAATATGGCCAAGCTGCCTTGGACAAGGCTAAAGGCTGAAGCAGGGCCTCAGGTGGGCTTGAGTGCTGACATGAATACAAGTCCCTGATGTAATAAGTCCATGCTGTCAAAACCCAATATGGATTTGTTTTGCTTTTAGATGGATTTGATCTTTTCTCCTACAAGAGCTGTGAGTGGCGCAAAAGCAACACAAACACTAGACAGCAAAATAAGTCCACAGGGGAAAAGGGCAAGTCAACTCATGTATTTTAATTGTGGTTCTGAAAGCTTTACCATGACAGGCAGATAACGTATCAATAATGACACAACAGAAATCCTGCATGGCAAATAACCTTGCCCTTTCCAATTGGCAAATCTGCTAGAAAATGTCAGGCAGGAGCTATTCAAGGGGGTCTTGCTGACACCTCTCTGGATGGCAGTGATGTACAACGTGTAGTTCAGCATGGGCTGTGCAGATAAAGGATTAAGACATTACTCATGTGGACTTTTTAGTAGCTTCTGGAGATGGGAATAAAAATCGAGGAGTTCTAAGCTGCTACATGGTAAGTGGAAAGTAAGTCAGGACAAGACTGGCCTTGGGATACTGTATTTGTACAGGTTGTTCTTGGACAAGCTTTATGATGTGGAACTTGGTATTGTACTAAACCTTTGGTAGAAGAGCTCTCAGTGCTGGAAAAGCACTGAAGTCTGACTGGCTTTGGGGCCTGTATGTGGAGCTAAGCTCTTAAATCTAATTGGGCCCTTGATAAGCAGATTCCTTTTTTTTTTAAAAAAGTGAATTGCAAATACTAGTTTACCCAAGTCTAATTTGAAAGTCTAGACCTTTTAATGACTAATGTTTTATTTCAGATTCTTTATCAAATGCTTAAGAGCAGTCACCCAGCTAAAGCAAAAATCAAGATGAGATGATGTTTTAGGGAAGCTTTGAATGAACATACTGCTATATCTCATCCTCTGAGCTGAGCTTTAGCTACCAAAGAAACAAACG
This sequence comes from Tinamus guttatus, assembly GCF_000705375.1. The sequence continues at coordinate 50,809 of NW_010589839.1, forward strand.
CACAGATATCTGCTAAGAACACAGCAAGGGCAAGCTTTCTGCTTGCTCATCTTAAAGAGCCAGCCCATCCAAAGAGAAATCCTGCATGTCCTGCCTCATTACATATTTCCTTGAACGCTCTAATCAAATGTAACAACCTGATGGCCCGCATACCTGTCAGGTATATAATAAATACAGGCTTGCAGAGCTAGAAACACTTTTTAGTGCATCTGACAAGTTGGCCTTTGACAACCATATAGTCCTTGGAGTGTGGGGAGTGATGCAAGTCATTGGAGCAGTCCTTGAATATTGCTGAAGCAGCCACACTGCTCTACTCGGTCACGGCGTATAAGAGCTTCTTGGCTTCTATGTTGAACCCCTTGGAATGCTTCAGTCTAGAGAGCCATTAAAAATGATTGGGCTGAGAGCTCAAGAAAATTACAGTTGAATAAATGAGGTAGCAAGTATAGGGTGAAGGATTCCTTGGTGAAGGAAAAACTGTGCTGAGATATTCTTTAAAAAATCAATAGTAATTCCTATTTTTGATTTGCCATCATCTCAGAGCTTTTCTTGACCCTTTAAAAAGTTCCTTGGGGTCTTAGGTGCTGTATTTCCATTTCCAATAGAGACCTGATTATTTGGGGGTTGAAGTTAAGCGGGCCCAGTAGTTTTTAGAAGATCCCTAAAGAATCAGCAAAAAATAGCAAAGTTTAATATGCTTCTCTCTGGGAAAAGGCATCTGTACAAGATGCTAAGGGGATTTGATTCTTCAGATGGATGTTCTGTGCTTTCTAGAAATTAGTTTTAGAAGGGAATCTGAGAATCTGTATATGGACGAGTGAGGAAAATCCTGTAGAATTAAAGTGCTGTGCTAGCACAGCCCCCAAAAGGAGTTTATTCACTCCAGCAGTTGAGACAGGTTACTTGGAATCTGTGGTCTTTACTACTGTCTCAGTTGTGGTGCAGTCCAGAGGGAGTCTGAGGATCACAGTCCTCGCTGCAAAACTTATAGCTAATGAAAACTGTGAATGTTCAGGAGGTGGAAGGAGTGGATGCAGCAGAACTGCACTTTCCCTTGCAGTGAGGAAGGGAGATTATTAAAAAGGATTATTCTTTGACTTGCATAACTACAATATGAATGTTGAGGCTGAAGAACCATAAAAAAATTCATTTCATGGACTCTATACAAATTATTAGTTTTCTAACTAATGGCCTTTGACAGATGGAAGGGATAATAAAAATGCAGGAGTATTCTCAATCAAAGAAGCAACAAAACGAGTTTCCAAAAATGATAAATGTTGTCACACTGAAACTATCCATTTGTTTTGCAAAGAAAGCAGTTTGTGACTGAGCGTGAAGGGAACTGGTGAGGTCACTGGAACAAACTTCAAAGGGATAACGGGAGAATATGCAGGGAAGCAAAGTTGTACGGGTTCAATTAGGGTTGGGAGAATAATCTGTGCTAAGAAACAGGCTCCCTGGAGCCTGGTGCTGTGTGGGCAGTGGGAGGGTTTGTGCTGGTGGGAAGCGAGGACGTGCAGAACCTGCAGCCCCTGCACCCTTTGGGGATCTCTGCTCGGGTAGATTGAGAGGTGGTTCTTTCCCTGGGGGGACAACCTGGATAAAGGTGCCAGTGTCCAAAGGAAACAGGGCTGTCCCAGCTTAACTGAACACAGCTAAAACCCCTCAAACTGTGGGGAGTGCTGCAAGGGTTCAATTGCCCCTTCCCTGGTTCAGCTGCGGTTCAGAGTGCAGTGACTGGGTTTTACAGCTGCTTTCCAGCGGATGCTGACTCAGACCCCGATATTCTGCTGCTTGAAGCAATGTGCTGCCTGGACCACCGTTAACCTCCGTGTCTTTGCAGGGAGCGCAGCAGCATGAGGAGTGTTTTACGGGTAGCTCAGACCTGATATGTTTCCTTACACAGGATGTCATTCACAGGAAAGAAAAACCTTTTGAACCACAAGACGGGAAAAAAATGGGACTGTTGCTAAATATAGCTGTGCTTGTGAAAGCAGCAGAACTCAATTTGCTGAAGTGTTTGGCAGGCGTGAGACCCGCTCCGCCGCGTGTAGGGGATGTGAGCGGGCAGGAGCCGGGCCCCCCCTGGGCCGCGTGCCCGGCTTGGCCGCGAGGCCCTGCGGAGATAACAGCCTGCGGAGACAGGACAGGAGATGTGACAGAACTAATACGTCTTCTGGAAATGGCTGAGCTCCTGGCATACTGCCCTCATTCCTCTAAACCCCAAGAAGCGTCTGTGTTCTAGCAGTCCTCCAAGTCACCGTTCCACATGGGCAAATGCCAAGCTTGCTTGATGTGTCCTGCTCGCTGGTGGTTGAATCTTTGGCAGAACAGAAGTCCCTTGGTGAGGAACAGACTTCTGTTTTTTCCAAGATGGCTGAGATTCCCAGACACTGGGATTTTAGGCTGCGAAGTGAATGTTTGGGGTACACCAATTCTGAGAGAAGTGACACTGGAGTTGGGCAGCAGGTTTCAGCTCTGCTGGGAACTGCCTTTGTGTTTCTGAGCAGCTTAAGCACAGAGGTGTCCCCAAGAGGGACCTGCACCCTGGCATTTGTGCTGTCCACGGTTTTGTGTTGCTGGACCCAAAACCCTCTTTGGATAGAAACTAGGGAGATTAGTGGCAATTGGGAGACTAAGGAGTTCTGCATCTCTGGACATCAGTCTCTGCTGCCTCTAAAGGCTCTGACATGAAGTGTCCTCATACAGGAGGGCTTGGAAGGCCGGGGTAGTTGGGAGGTAAGTGCTTCATGCCGGAGACAGTCTTTGGGTAAAAGGGAGTTTTGAAGAAGAGTTTTGAGGCTGGATTATCAGTGTTATGTAACAGTGTATTGCAGCAGCATGATGCTACAGCTCTGTTACAGTTCTCTGCTGGTCACAACATTTTATTACCCTGTGGATGCCAGGATTAGGAGAAAGGATTTATTGATTGCTGTTACAGCAGGCTGGTGTGCAGCCAGTTGAAAATGGCTTCAAAGGAAACTCATTTTGCTGATCTGTGGTTTTTGCCTTAACCTGATCTCAATCTGCTGTACTCAGGCTAGGCTTGAATGCTGCAGGAGACCTTCATAGCGAGTTGGCTGTCAAGGAATTCACATAAATAACACTTAAACTTTTCTTTATGAGAGTAGATAAAGGAATTTGGCGTGAGGTGTTGCACAGGCTGCTGGCAAAGGCGTCATAAAGGTTGACGTTGCGATTTTAAAATTTCCAAAGTGAGCTTGAGTTAGAACATCGCTGAAATACAGAATCGGATTCCTGGTGCGTGGAATTAATGCTAAAGAGTAGCAGCTGAATCCTGAAATTTCTAAGGAGTCAAGAATGCCAGGGAGCCTGTGAGGGGGAGTAACAGCAGAAGTGAGTTTCTGCAAGTTGTTTGCAAACCAAGTAATGAAGAGTTCTGAATGTGGACAAATTAAAGTTCTTCTGAGCACTTCTGAGATCGTTATTAATACTGTTAATCTTCCAAGTCTACCTGGCTTTGCAGTTCTCAAATTTGTGGATCATCTGGAGCAATAGTCAAGAGGCAGCCCCTTCTAAGACCCTCAGTTCAGTTGACAGCACATTGTGGTGCTACAGGGGAAATGTAAAGTTAACTGCTAGAGGTGGGTCTGGATTCAGAATTCAATAGTGCAATTAGAAAACAAGAGTTTTATTTGAGTGGAAAAAATCCTCAAACCAGAGATTTTGCAAAACTACTGCAACTTTTTATTTTCCTTGGCCAAATAAAATGGGAACAATTATACTGAAAGTATATATGCAATATAAGAACAGTAGCTATGGGGAAAATGTTAATGTGAAGCATTTCAGCATCCCTAGAATCCATTAAGTACACTCAAAATTGAATCCAGAATTTTCATGGGCAATGCTCTTTGAAAGTAATAGTTTTTTGAATATTTGGATCCTTTGGGGGTTTCAAAACTGGAGTGGAACTGATGCAGCTAAGCCCTTACAATTAAATATTCAAGCTCTGCTCAGGCCTAGACATTAAGAGAGCAAAGTGCCTTTAAAAGGGAATTCCTGGGAGCCAGGGCAGTGTGGAGTGACTTGCTGGGCTCTGGTTAATGGCAGCGCGTGGGGAGCTGGGTGATGCTTGGGACGAGGTGCTGGAGCATGGGAGAAATTAAATCTGTATTTGCGTTTATTGAGTGGCTTCGCTCAGCTAGGAGGCAATGTGACGCAGAGACCATGTGAAGATGCTGGTGTGAATCCTGTTACCTGTGACCTTGCTCCTGTCGATATCAGTAACTTTGGTCTCCAGTTTCAGTGACAGCAGGGTCAGGCTGCTGGGCCTTGCGGGAGGCTGTAGTCTCACTTGGTTTGGCTTTATTTCCCTGTGTAACAGGACTGCAGATAATTGTTATGCCCTGAAACCCATGATTAGTTGTTATATAATTATTTATAAATTTTATTTAGGATAGTTGTTTAATTAAATGATTGAATATCCTCTAAAGAGAGGGTATTTAATATAAAGGGAGGGCTGGGTCTGAATTTTAAAAAAGCTCTGAATCAGCTATAGGTAGTTGCATGCATGTGCTCTAAAGCCAGTCTGTTGTTTAAAATAATTCTGGCCACCTGGGACAGGGAAGGGAGGTGAGGCAGGAGCATATGTGTATCCACCCCAGAGACAGCCCTGCTGCTCCCCGCTCCATCGGGCTTCCTGCCAAAGCAGCCTGGCAGGTCTCCGTGGCATCCGCAATGCATCGTAGTTAGTGCAGCCCTTTTCTGGCACCGTTCTTGCTGCCTGTGCATAGATACAACCTCCACCCCCACAGAAACGCTGCATTCATCTGTAACTCGAGGGCTGCTGTGCTGGGCTGGCTGGTGCTCTCCTGTGCTGAAATAGCTGCCTGCTAGAGAACCCAAGGGCAGCAGCTTTGCACAAGGACCTTCCTTGCTGGGTTCTTGGAAAACCAGCTGTGGGGAGAGGCTCTCTCTGCAGAAGCATTTTTAAGACGGAGCACATAGTGAGAGGGGAGAAACTGCAGGTTAGTGCATTGATAAGTCCTTAGAGCAGCTCCTTAGGGTTTTAGCCAGAAGAAATCAAGGCAAAGGTGCGCTTTTTTTTTTTTAAACAAAAAAGTTGCTTAGAAGTTCCAAATCAAAAATGTAGTAAGATTTGCCAGAAAACGCTAAATATCTTGCCATAAGTCATTTTCAGATTGATGCTGGCAGCAGAGTATCATTTAACTGTGATTTGATTAAATGGAGCTCATCAGAACAAGACAAGAAGCAGCTTTAATGTGAGCTGGAAGCGGACGGTGTCTTCACGCACGGCTTCTAATGCCCCCTTACACCAAAAGCAGTTCATGCCGGGACAAGATGTCCCTTTTTGGCATTGCAGCTCGTCACTGCTCGGAGTGTTTAACTGCTCATGACTGAACTGCTCCCCTGCCTTGTCCCTGAGTGGGAGCAGGGGAGGTAAAGCGAGGGGCCAGGCTGCGGATGGGGTTATGCAAGTCCTGGTTGGCCTCAGAGTGCCAGGATGGCCCGTCAGGAGCTGCAGGGCTCCCCTTGAGCTCGGTGATACCTGCCCTGCTCTTGGCTGGGATGTGGGGCACGTCTGGAGGATGAGGGCATCAGTGAAGCCCTGGGAACTGCCCCGGGATGTATGGAAGCCAGGGCAAATGTGTCACTACCTGCACCATGGGCTTAGGCTTCTGAGGAAATCCCTGTATGCTGATATGTATCATCACACAATGGAGTTTTCTAGTCTAAGAATGTTTTGTTTGTCTGCTCGGTTCCCTTTCCCACCTTGAAAGAGGTGAACAGACAGGCAGTAAGTGGCAAGAGGGCTGTGTGAGCAGGGACAGGTGACTTGTGGCAGCCCTGGGTTCTTGTCTTTGTTTTACTTCCCCTGATTTCAGTTTTCCTTCAGGGATTCCTCTAAGCTTGATCTCTTTCATTGTGGGAGAAGTGACGGTAGATGGCACTCTGTTAATCCTCCTCACAACACCCTGCACCGGCTGTAGAAGCGTGTGTTTCAGCTGGAGCTGCAATGGGCTGTGAGGGCCTCTCCAGGGCTCTGCAGTCTCTTATCCTCCCCTGCATGGCGCGGGCTGCGGCCGGGATTTCGGCAGGGCGCCAGCAGGATCAATATCCTCGTACCAAAAATATCCCCTCCTAATTCTGTAGAGCCTTTAGTGCTCAGCCTGCTGTCTGGGCAGCCCCGCTATGGGAGCAGGTTCCTCCAGGAGGGCTGCAGGCAGCGCCAATGCAGGATGTTGTCCCCAGGATTCACTCAGGGACGTTTCCAGAAGCCTCTTCTCTGCCTTTTTTCTTTTTCATTTTGCCCTGGAATAAATAAAGCCTGTCAGATTGCAGACATGTTTTTCCTTTGTGCCTATAAAATACAACCTGTCTCCACTATGTGCAATAGTCCCTGCCCTTTCAGCCCGTTATTAATGGTTTCTCACTTGTTTTTGGTAGCAGTCCCAGGAATGAGCTTGCACTTTGGCCAGGCTCTGTGCGAGCCCTTCAGTGTGTGTTTTATATCTGTGTCTCTATCTGCAGAGGTTTCATTCGCTCTCAGCTGCATTTCGAGGGTGTGTAACAAACTCCATGGTAGAGCCAGGAGGGCTGGCGAATTTAATTGCCTTGGTGTCTATTCGGCATTGATAGAGTTGTTCCCTAAGCAGTACTAAGTGCCACTGCACTGACCTTAACCACTGTTAAAAAGGAAAGCTGATTAAAGATGGGATGGTTGATTAGAGCATGAATCTTGTTTAGCATCTTTTAAAATCTTTAGAGATTTTTCAGCATGTCTCTACATTTAGCTTTCATTTGTTGTGTGTATATGTAAGAAAATGAGCTTTTCAGGAAATCCTTAAAGAATTGTTTGTTACAACAGCTTGCAGGCTGTCACTTTGAAAATGCTCCAAAATGAAAAAATCCCTTGTTCTAGCTAAATACTGCAGATTTCAGAAGCTCAGGTAAAACTGTTTATGCTAGTATTCTAGCTTCCTGTTGCCAAGATGCTTTAAATATTGAAATTCATCAAAATACCTGTAGTCTGAGATTTCTTGAGGATTGAAATAGTAATTTGTAGAAGTTTGACTGGAGGCAAATGGACAGCAGTGAAACATCTCCCACTGAAAAGTGGGAGAGTATTGTGGGTTTCTGCCATGTGTTTTGGAACTTACTCTCACATTCTCAGTGTGGGGAGTTGGGAACATCCCCCTGGGCGATGGAATAGCTGAAGGAAGTAGAAATCAAGCCAAAGGCTGCTCTGCAAGGTGATAATCTATAGTGGTCTGGCCTGAAGAACAGAATTTAGCTAATGGGAACAGAAGCCTTGCTCGTGAGTGATAGTGACCTTCAAGGAAGAGAGAAGGAAGGTGATGTTAGGTCCAGAGCATTTCATTAGCACTGTTCAAAGCTGTTTTTTCCCTAGCATCACCAGGAGGCTTGTTTAACAGTTATTAAATAGGCTAGGAGCCTTTCATCCAAGGGTTTTTAGTGGAGGAGTAAAATTTCCATTGATTTGAGGTTGAATTTGAGACAGACTTAGTGACAATGTCTGGGATGTGGTGGCAATTCAGGTGGGGCTGTGTGTAGTTAGCAAGCCTCAATCCTCACTGTAAAAACAAAAAGGCTGTATAAGTGCATAACTGGAAAGCAAATATAAGAACATACATTCTTTCATTGGTGTGAGGAAAGATAAAAACAAAAAGGCTGTATAAGTAAAGTGCATAATTGGAAAGCAAATATAAGAATATACATTCTTTCATTGGTGTGAGGAAAGATCTATGTTTCATTATATGCTATTGTGTTTTAGTCTGTGTGATCTCATGCTGTTTGGAGTCTCCTGTCTCTGCTTACTGAATTCTTCTTCCTGAAGCGGCTAAAAAGAGCATAGTCCTGAACTCTTCTCTTTTATGATTTATTTTCTCCTCTTTCATCTCTTCTGGGTCTGTCAAGACATAATCTTAGGCTCCTTTCCATCCAGTTATCTCCAGTGATTGAAATATAAAGCTGACATGATAAGGCATGTTAAATGCTAATGGCTGAGCCTGAGGGAGATGAGGAAAGGGTGGGATGGTTCCAAAGATATGGCCAAGAGTCCCGTGTGTCCATGAGAGTGAGCAGCTAAGCCCTCAGGAGCATTAAGGTCTATACACATTAAAATGGACCATGGCAGTCAGTCTCTCAAATGACTTAGATAATGTATGTAGCCTTAATCCCAATGCAAAAAATAATAGCAGCCCTTAATGCAGTAATAAGATTACATGAATAGCTCCCAAACAGAGATAGCCAAGCTAAATCAATACAGACTTTCTATGTCTGTATTCCCACTTCACATCCTATTATCTCCCATCCCTTCAAAGAAGCATTTTCCAATGAAGTGACCAAATATGTTGTTGATGTTCTGTAGTGTGCAGTCCTTGCTGCAGTTCCAGTATGTTCTATTGAGTGTGTAATGCATGCACATTTATGCATGAAATTTGATTGCTCAGTACCACGTTTAATTACTAAATATATGGTATCATTTCAATGGTAAATATGAGTAATTTTCTTGAATACAAAATTGCTGAAGTTGATATGAATTTGTATGGAGATGTGTACATCATTATCCCTCTTCCTGCTCTGTCCTGTGTATAAACCTGGCAAAAAACAACTTGCTTGACTCCTAGTAAATGCCAGCCAGTGGCAAGGGAAAACTTTTTGGGCATGTCCTGCTGGCTGAGGTAAATGATAAACTGATGAGGAAGTGCCCGAGCTGGGGCTGTGCAGGAAGCCACCCCAACAGTCTGTTCCAACCCCACTGAATCCATGTCAAGTATTTAGTTTGATTTTAATTATCTTGTAACTCAGCCTCTTACGATTTCAGTACAATATTGCAGCTCCTTAATCTTATGAGTATCCCTTATTAATTTCTCCAGTTTCATTGAAAATCTGTTTGTCAATGTTATGTTTATCAGGTGATTAGGTATCAAACCTGTATCAGATCTGCATAAATGTCATTGTTGAAATACACCCATGAAAAGAGGCATCAAAATGAATTTAAGGTAGACTTCTGACTTTATTTCATGTTGTTCCTGTTTTGCATGTAGATAGTTTCTTGATAGGCAGCAGTTGCTTGTTTATTCTTTAAAGCATTTGCTTCATTGGCACGTCTAATCAAATCACTGAATTGAGGAACTGCAATCCCCATCGTTTCAAGGCATCTAAAAGTGCTGTGTGGGCCCGTTAGCGCTCACCTTGGTAAAGCGAGTAGCTGGATAGGAGTCACCGTATCGATGAGCGCGGTGCTGCCGCCGGTGCAACACCCTGCTCTGACTGCGGGCACTGCAGCTGGTCAGCACAGAGGGGACCAGCCCTGGGGAGCAGCCACAGCGTGACTTGCTCCCAGGAAAAGCTGCTTCCTGACCCTCCATCTATTCCTAAGGCAGGCAGGGGTTATGTTCACTCTAGAACATGGGCAATGTGTGTACAGACAGCAAAACTATTCAGACTTTCAGGTACTTTTTTGATCCTGTTCAGCTATCTAAGTGTTTATCAGTTTTGTGTTTGCTGCTGTCCAGTTTTAGTCTGCCTGGCAGTGCTCTTGGTCTAGGGCTTGCTTTGTACATGTGCTCACTGCACTATCCTCCTTTTAAAGGTATTTGTGCCTATTGTTGCACTGAGATAATGTCAAGAAGCAACACATGAGTGTCAGTGTAGTAAATCTGCAATTTAATATACCAGCTTATGGCTGTTCTTGGCTGGCTCCTTTCTGCACTAAGATAATACAAGCTCAGCATTGCATATTAAAAACAGAAGATGGAAGAAGGCTTAACTCTGATAAGGCTGGAGTCAGCTGAAAATAAATATGTGCCTTTACAGCTCCAAATGGAAACTCCACCATTCTGCTACTCCAATCTGTCGCATCAGCTTTATCCAGTGTCAAACGAGCGCAGTTTTCTGCCAGCAATGTGGGAGGAGAATACATAGAATCAGACCTTGGAGGCTGGTATTAAAAGATATAACAATTTAAAAAAGAGAACAAAGTTCAGGAACATCAGTACTACTTCATCAGAGTGCTAAATAAATGGTCTTGGCTGGAAGCACCAGGACTTGGCATTTTGCCTAGCTAAATCTCGCACATATTCTAAAGCTGACAAAACAATACCTATTAGCTACCCCAAATGAGTTTGTTTTTCTGAAAACAAAATGGATTCTTGAAAATTCTGTAAAAACTCTCATGTGTAGGCTGAGGGTTAGTTGGTACAGGATACTCTTCCATGGTTAGAAATAAATCAGTCAGATCAGGTTTTCATTTTTAATACTGTGCTGCTGAACAAAACCTGGTTGAACAAAGTGCCTCGGGGGATAAAATAGTTCCTTTGACTTAAGCCCCATTTAGTGTTCTTATGTGAGATTCCTTTTCCGCTGCATAAAAGCTCTTTACATGGAGATGGGTATTCCCTCAGTGAATTAAGAAGTCATATGTGAAAGGCAGGGCTGGATGCAAGGCCACTCGACCTGTCACTGCTCCACCAGCACCTGCTAACTCGGTGGTGATGAGCAGTGCCTGTTTTCTATTGCCAAGGCTCGTGTAAAGGTGGATCCCCATTGCCAGGCTGTGGCCACGTGCCCGGGGTGCCAGCTGTGACAGTAACTGCTCCTGCAGCAGGGAAGTGCAAAGAAAACAGGAGGCTGGAGTGAACCCTAAACTTCTAGACAGCAATTTCATTGTCTCAGGAAGCCTCTTGAGAATGGCTGGGGAAGGCCATAAATATATTTTCTAAATGGGCTAATAAGAGCCAACTTGTCTAGCTCAGGGAAAAAGAGGCAACTTCTGCCAGCCCCTGTGTTCGTATTGAGCTGAGCTGATGTTACCACTGCCAGACTTGTCTGCCCCAAATGGGGATGTGGTCCAAGATTTGAGTTCCTTGGGGCCACCCATTTGCTTAAGGCTAAACCTGTGTTTAATATATTCACTATTTCACAGCAAGTAGCTATCTTATGCTCCTCACTGTGATCCGTAAAGGACAGTAGGCTGCCAAAGAGCATGTGTGACCCATTGGTGCAGGTGTGTGGGAAGAGCCTGTCTGTCCCCCTCGTTGCACATACAACTCGCTTGGGTCCCAGCTCTAGAGCCCTGGTGTCCCCTGGATGCAGAATCCAATCCTGCCTTTATTTCTGTTGGGCCAAGGCAGGATTGTTGGCCAGGATGGGCAGCTGTGCAGGGTCTGACCTGCAGCGATGGAGGTTGTGCAGCACCAAGGCCAGGAGCGCAGCTGGCTGCCCTGCAGCCCCAGGGCATCAATCAGCAGGCTCTGCACCGTGACCCTTGCATGGGGCTGACAAGCAGGGTAGCTGCTCTTTGCACAGGGAAATTCAGATTTGCCAGTTCAGATGGCTAATTGGAAATACATCTGCCCCCCAGTTATGTGTTTATGTGCCAGTAACATCTGACCCATGTGCTGCAGGGAAGGGACTTTTTGTTATAAATCTTGGGAATCACTAGAACTGATTTTTACATGCTCTTGAATAAGCTGTTCATTCATCTTCCTGTCTTGAGTGATCTAGGGCTGCTGTAGAGCAAAATTCATTAATGTTTGTCCTGTTCTTTGTGAAGCCCTCTGGAAAGCGAAGTATGGCTGCAGATGGATGTTTTTAAATCTTGAATACATATGCTGTCAAGGTCTGTAATTTAATCCTGAATATTATCCTACTTATTTTTGTGCAGAAAAGACAAGGATTTTTTGTATGACTCATTCTCCAAGCAGTAATAGCTGCACAAGGAAATTATCCAGTTTTGAGAGCTGGCTGAACCAAACAAGCCTGTGCTTAACATTGTCCACTGAAAGCAGAAGGATTTTAGTTAAGCAGCCCAGGGTTTCCTTCACAATACACTGAACTGCTCAAACAGGGGGAAAGCACCTTAAATAATGTGAAAGCCTCTAATAGCTGTAGCTGTGCCCTGGCACTGAGGGGCTTTTTTGCACCACAGTCATATCCAAGTACCTGCAGAATTGCTTGGCCAAATCGGGATCTGAGCTGAACAAATGAAAGCTATTTTCCAATAATGACTCATCCTTTAGTGTCTGCAGACTGTAACTTCCCCACTTCAGGACCTTAATTTTCTTTAGCAAGAAAGATTTCCTGACTCAAAGGAAATTATCCTCAAAAGAAATGTCCATGGATAGAGTAGGAAAATTGTCCCTGTCCAAGTCAATGTAACAAGTGACTGTTATGGTACATTTTTGGTACTTTCTGGTGCTGTAAATTAGGAGGAGAAATTAAAGATCCCCAGCACTATGAGCTGTCTCAAGCAAGATGAAGCAGCACTTAAGCATTGGCTGACATTCTCTTAGGATAGAGAGTCTGGAGTTTTCAGTTTTCCTTCTGCAATGGTCGGTTTGATATGACACCATCATGCTTTGAAACAGCCTCTCTGGTTATTCCATTTCCTGCACTTTGTATTGTAAAATGTAAGAGAGTCCCTGTACCTCTTCCCCTTGCTTTTCTAAAAGCGGGATTTTTGCATTCATTGCCATGGGTCAGCCAGAAAAATAGATTCTGTCCTTCCTAATATGATGCTGAAAGGGAGTAGAGGAATCTGCTGCCTGCCCTTTGGTCAAAAAGGGAAATATTCTGCTCTTGTGTAGGATAGTGGAGATTTACCCTGCACCTGACATTCAAGTGCAGAGTAGCCACTTTTTTTTTAAGAAAAGGAGGAAATAAAGAACCAACCAAACAAAATGGACCAAGCTGCACCTTGGTTTCTGGGGAAGGCTGCTGGTTTTTAATACACTGTTGGGGTCAGAACTTCAGCTGGCAGAAGTGAGTGCAGTTTTGCCACACTGGAGAGCAGCAGCAGCAGCTTACACCTGCTGAAATGAATCTTCAGCTCATGTTTAATGAAACTCAGGGAAGTGAAAGCAGTGCAAAAAGACTAGAGGTGATTGCTTAGGGAGCACAGGTGATTTTTTTTGGCTTTGCATGCCTGAGCAAATACTTCAAAAAAGTGTCTTAACAGATTTAATTAATGCACTTGTTAATTGCATTTGGAAAGTATTTTTGGAGACATGTGGAGCACAGAAGGAGGATGGAAGCTTTTAAAAATGCATGAGGAGCCAAAGCTGCAGAAGCAGAATTGCTTATTAAGAGGAAAAGCAGAGTCACTCTATCCCTACACTATTCTGTGAAGTAATGCATGTTGCTGCGTCCTTAAGAGGTGATTTGTTATATGATCTTTAAATTGTTCTATTCCAACACAGTTGAAAGACAGGTTATTTGTGTATAAATTGTGCATTGGCTTTTGTTAAGCTCGTTTAACTAAATATTGCTTCAGGATGCTAATGGTTGCATAGGACATTCTGCAGTAGATTTGTTCTGCAGCACTTAATGAATAGGGTGACTACCTACACTCTCCCACAATAGTAATTAGAAGCTACAGTGTCCTAATGAATGTGGAAATGCCAGTTATTTGCTGACTTCTGGATAATAGAGTTCACAAAGTGTAATGTCACAGGCAGTGTCCCTAATGAGAGATTTGGTCACAAGGGTCAGGAGGGGATGGGGTTCTTGAGGTTCAGAGTATACGGGCTGGAACACAGTGGACAGATCAGCACCCAACTTTATGCTCCAATTTCACCTTTACATGCGTGACTGAAAAGCAATGATGGGGCATTCTGCTCAGAGCTCTCATGTATAGCTGGTGGAATAAATTGCTTTTCCAAAAGATATCATGTCATCATTAATAAATAGCAAAGCTGCATTAGTAATTACTAGAGCCTATTTTTTCCTGCAGAGGTCTGTTTCACTTAGTGTTTACAGCTGCACAGAACGGTGGTAAATGTGCTGTAATTTTATTTCTTGTTAAACAAAGTGAACCCAGTGAACCCCTGCGGGCTCCTGGTTCAGAGAGCCCGAGCGCCCGCGCGATGCTCGGGCTGTGTCTGGTGCTGCAGGCACCATGCTACTGCATGGGGCAGTTCAGAACAGGAGTGTTCTGCAGAAAATCTTCTTGATTTTGAAAGAGAACAGCAGAAATACTTTTGCTCCTAGCTAGAGGTTCTTCACTCCTGAGCAAGACCAGAAGGTGGTCCTAAGCCTGCTTACAGACAAAGCTAGGATTGTTGTTTACATTTTATACTTGGTGCTTGTTTGAGACCGGGGGGGTGTATGTGGTAAAGCTGGAAATTTGCTGCATGTCTCCTACATCCTGGTGTAACAACTCATGTCAAGACTGAGTTACTGCATTAGCAAAATAGTGCTCTTGAGAGGCATCCAGAAGTCATTTGTTTTGTGTGCTACTGAAGGATCTGGCTGCCCTCTGTGAATAAGGATGAAGGATGCATGCAGCTACCCTGATTAACAGTCCTTTCTAATTGAAAGCTCTTCTGGTTGTTCTGTTCCACAAGGACTGTTGCCTTTAGTCTCAGTGATGGGGAATCATCACAGAAACTCAGTATCATCTAAAATAAACCTGTCAATGAAGAAAGCTTCCTGCATTAGCATCATCCTAGCCTGGGGACAGCCATTTCTGGCTCTCTAAAAGGTTTGCTTTGTGTCTCTGCACATGATACAATTATACCCTCATTAACTCTACAAGGAATGTCTTATGTGGGTCAAGAAGTCAGAGATGATGTATAGCAGAGCCAGCTCCTAGGGCTTTTCCTTGGGATCTTGCCTTTCTGATCAAAAGATTTGTAGTCTTCCAATGGAAAAGTAATCTTTCGGGAGGTCTGATTAAAGTGTGTGACTCTCTATAGCTGGCAGGGTAGCACATCTGACTGCCTTTGATTTCCCACCCTGCGGGACCCACAGCCCTTCATGGCAGAGCCCAGCACACCCTGTCCCAGCGCTGCTAGCAGCGAGATGCTGCTGGTCCTGCCTTGATCTCTGCCCTCTCCTCCTGTGCTGCCGGGCACTGCAGGGGACACAGCGCAGGTACCTGCCAAGTGCACGGGGAGGCAGAAACTGCCAGCCCCGCTGAGTTTATTTTCTGCAGCTAAGGCAGAGAGGACGCTGGGTTGGCTTCAAAAATAAACCTGACTAAACAGTTTCATAGTAATGCTGCCTGCTTGCTCACATAGGGGCTTTTTACAGGCTTCTTTGGGTTCTATGGATTCAGGTAAGGTTTGAGTAGAAAGAGAAAGGAGCTGCTTAAATGCCCTGTCCTTTCCCATTGTTTCCATCCATGATGAACTGGATTTGTGCCTGTCCTGGCAGGGATGGCAGCTCCCATCATTTGACCATAGAGATCTGATCAGGAGCTTCTCCCCTGAGCTGCAGCTTTACAAATGTGGTATAGAGCCATTTTAATTAAACACCCATCCTTGTAATCAAATGCTTAGCTTAGATGTCACCTTGTGTAACTTGATTAGACTTTACTCTGCTAGAGGATGGAATCAATTTTTCTTCTACTTGTTTGCTAAGAGGTTTTTTATTAATAACACAAATGGAAATTTAACTTGGAAGGTCTTGTCTCATAGATTTGGTTCTTCCTGCCAAGTCTATGCTCTTGACTTTAGCTGACTCAGTGATAACTTTGGCTTGACCAGGCCTTGGCTTTCCTTATATCTTCCCATTGTGCCAGTTCCTCATAGCTGGAATGCAGGCAGATCTTCCCTAAGCTGGTGATCCTTAGTTAATGTCAAGTATCCCAGCTTTAAGGCAATGAGGCTGCATATATAAATGGATACATCCTAATTGGATGATGTGCATAACCTAAAAGCTCACATTGCTGATGTCAAGCTGAGAAATCATGAAAATACACTGAAAATACACTGAATAAACAGGCTTTGACACTCAAGAAGCAAGCAGGCTTTCCTTGAGTAGAGGGAAACCTGTCTGGATTAAGTGGCTCTCTGGCATATTGCGTGACTGCCTCTTTCTAGGCAGTCTTTCTGACTTATTTATGCAGTAAAACATTTATGCTCTGCAGCAGTAGGGAATGTTCGCATAGGTGAAGTAAAATCACTCAGATGGAAAACGCTGCTTTGGGCTTCTGTCCCCTGTCAACAGCAAATCTGTGTGTGGATGCTCAGCACAGGCACTTGAGAAACCTCTGCATTTGGTGCCAGCCCGGTGTGGTGGATGTATAATTGATAGGGGCTGCAGATTCCTAACACACGCACATACATTAATGCATTATTTTAGCAGGCCTCAGGGGCTCACGGTTTATGTGTTTCTGTGGGTTATGTGGGGTAAAGCAGTGTGGAAATCTGTAATGTCAGCTCTTGAGCAGTGACTTCTGCGCGGGTGCTCGTCCTGCAGCGGGGCAGGCTGCTTTCTGCTGCCACGTTTGTCTAACCGATAGGAAAGACAACCTCAAAGGGCTGGGTAAATGTATATGGGGCTGCTGAAAAAAGCAAGATAGCTGCTGCTCATCCAGCTAATGCTGTGGATCAGGTCATCTTGGAGAAGTCCCATTGCTGCTAGTGCAGCAGTAGTTGGAAATACTTAATGGAGTTTACTAATTCGATCAGCAAAAGAGCCTGTGCCTCAGTGGAGAAAGAGAACGGCCTCCCCCTGGATTGGAGTGCTGTGATACATAATTATCTCATTCTAGCTGTTGCCCTCTGTGCCCACAGGTACTCAATCATTCTCACTTAGTTTTGGCACCATAAGGATCTGTCACATAATAATTCGTTTTATTCACATCCATTTCCTCCTGATAGGTGTATGTCAGATGGCTGTTCTTGGGGTATTTTTGCAGATGATTTGATCATTTTAAAAAATTGTTTAAATAGATGTTTCAGTATTGATTAAATTAGCATGAAGAGTTGCATATGCTGCCATAAATTAACTAATCTATCTTTTGTATGTGCTTACTACTGCTTTAGAGATCTATGAGAGCCCATTGTTTAATTCTTACTGATATCTTCATTTAGAAATAATATGGTTATTTGTCAACTACAGATGCATATTTACATTGGTAAAATTAGATTTAAAATTAAAGAATCCCGCAAAAGAACTCTCATGCGCACCTGAATGCAGTAAGAAAGCAGTATCTGAGTGTAATGACTATACATTCAAGAAACAGATTCTGCTGCTCCTGTCTATTTCAAGAAAAAATAATTGTTGCTTTTCATTGCAGTTGGGTGTGGAGGCTTGCAGTGCTTTTAATGTCAATTCTATATTCCAGGCTTTGTGCGTATTCAAAACCTGACATGGCTTTGTGTATAGAGTACATGTGTATGCTAGGTATGAATTATAGCTGTTTGGTTAAGGTTTTTAAATCTTTTTATAAGATCTGAGAGCTTGTTAAAGCAAATGCAATCAATCAAATCTCCTGGTAAAATATTGACAGGCAGCTACACTGAGGGATTAAAGTGATAGATTGTTGGAGTGCTCTGGAGCAGAGTGATGCTGGGTTTTCTGTTAAAACATTGCTGTGAGGGTTCTTGCTAGATGGCAAATGCAATATCATGTGTAGCAGTGTCTCACAGTAAGCTGATGGCCCCTAGGTCAAATCATGTTTTAAAGTCTCTTAATTTGTCCTTGCCTTAACATCTCACAGTAAGCTGATGGCCTCTAGGTCAAATCATGTTTTAAAGAAAGTCTCTTAATTTGTCCTTGCCTTAATCCATGTTTGGTTGCTGGCTAATGTAGTACACCCCAGAGCTCTTGGTTAAGAATTCTAAGTGGTTTGCCACAGATGGCTATTTATTAGCCCATTGCTATTCTGGTTGCAGTTTACTATCTGCTGATTCCTATTCTGGTTGCAGTTTACTATGTGCTGTACAGGTATAAGGTAAGAAACTTTGGCTTTAAGCTGGTGCTGCTCTTTCACAGACAGAAATAGCCCTTCTGGCCACAGGGGAATCATCAATCCAGGGTCATATTCTACTTGTGCTGGTGATTTATTGCATATGTTCAGGTAATGAAGATAATTTTGCACATAACTTCATTAAGGTGGACATTTCCTTCCTGACGACTGTCTCGAGGCAAGAGGACAGCAATGCGCTGCTTAGAACGGCGTTCGAGCCATGTGCAGCACCATGAGAGGAGCAGAGCTTGGGCTGCTGAGTCAGTGCAAGCTCGAAACAGGGCGAAATTCTCTTTTCTGACTTCTTACATGTCAGTGACATCTGTTTTGCTGTCTGTCACTGGTCTCCTAAGGGGACGAGGTGGATCCAAGTGTGTTAAAAAGGAGGTGCCGCGAGGCTGGCAGAGCCCGGGGGAACCGGCCGCCTCCACGGCTGCAGGGTGAGGAACCTGCCCCACGGAGCGGAGGTGTTTGCAATGGGCTCTGTAAATCACTGCTTTCTGGAGGCGCTTTGGGGATGTCCGAAATCCGTATGGAAATGAAGGCGAGCGCTCTCGGTGCCGTTTTCCCTCCAAGGGTTGAATGTGGTTTATTCCTGGCGATGAAGCATCTCTCGGAGCAGGGTGCTAAGAGGCAGTGTTATTTGTGAGTCTACAGTGTTTCATTTTGTACTTATTGTTTAGTTCCCAGTGATTATATTTCTATTACAGCCTGCTGACCTTGACGAGCAGCGTGGAGGCAGGGTGTTTATCCAGGAAAATGGTTTCCCTGCGCTAGAGGGGAGCAGATACTGCAGCACTCGCAGAGTTCAGAGAATTACCAAGTCCTTCGTTAGCACAGGAGATTGCAGTGTGGTTCTTCCCCGTAATTAGCTAAGTGCCTGAAATAGCTTTTAAGAGTGAAGAAGGTAGCAGAAAGCAGCAAATAATGGAAAAAGGCTGAGGGAGAAACAAACCCCCCAACCCATCTCCAAGCTGAAATAGGTAGGAAAGCTCCTGTTGTTCATTGCAGGATCCAGTCCTGGTTAGCTCTGCCAAGGCTTCAGTGAAGTTATAGCATTTATAATTTATAGCCTCAGAGCTATATGAATTGTATATGACTCTGCACCCCTGAAGGCAGGCAAAGGGTTAAAATTCCTGCCAGGATGAAGCACAGTGTAAAACTCCATATAACTGCAGTATTTTCTAGCTGGGCATCTTGCTGTGTTTTGCCTCCCCTCCTCGCTTCCCATGCACCTGCAGGGAGCCGTGTCCCCCTTTGCCAAAGCAGCCTGGGGCTTGTCCCACCCTGCGGGTCTGCAGCTGCCCCCGCGCAGCCGAATTCCAAAGGGGCGTCCGCAGGGAAGCGGAGCCGCTGCTGCATCTCCCAGCACGGGGCTGCAGGGATGAGAACGGGGATTTTCACGGACGCACACGGCAAGCGGAGGCTGAGCCGCTGCAGCAGGGCAGGTCGCAGCATCCCGCTGCTCTTCCCTGCAAGGACAAAGCCTCCACCCTGCAGGAATCGCTGCCTTTGAGCATCTCCTCCAAAAGGCACCTTGCAGCTTTCTTGTGGCTAATGCAGTTGCTGCATGAAAGGTGTTTGCTCGGGTCCTGCTAGCGCTGCAGCCTGCTCGAGCAGGGAGGTGGTGCTGGCGAGGACCAGATCTGCCCCTGTAGCCCGTCCTGCCGGAGCAGGGAGCCCGGCTGTGCCCTTGCAGCCAAGGAGGGCTCCTCCGCACCAGCAGTTGCTCTGTGTGCATTAAGGTGAAATTCCGACTGCCCGGAGCGATTTTCTTGCTGATCCGTTTGTCCAGCCTGCTGCTGTTTCTCATGTTATTTTTAAATCTTCCCAGTGTAGAGTGGGGGAAGGCTGCTTTAATTACTGCAGATAAAATAAATCAGGGAAAATCTCATTGCAAATGCAGGGAGACGAGACAGCTCTAACTACAGCTCCCTGAGTCATCCTGCCAATAAGGCTATTAATTTTAGTCTGAGGGAGCAGACTGCATATTCAGAGGCACAGTTAAAAGATATTACAGGCTTCCAGATCTATGGGATGCTTGTTCCCATCCCGATGGGTAAAGGATCCAGAAGATGATGTAATGTGCCCAGGGATGAGCGCTGCCAAAACGCAGAGGCGCTACGTGGAAAGACTCCGGTGTGGAAGTCAGACCAATTTGCCTTTGTGGTAGGATGGGAGGGAGTCTGCTGTGTGCATATCTTTAGAACTCCTATTGATGTTTGTTGTTTAGGAATCTGCTAATGCTCCTTGGGTGCTGTGACACTGGCTAATCTGAGTGCAAGGGCAGGTGAATGGCAGGAGCCCTGGCTTTGGAAGGGACACGGTGTCATTCCCAGCCCTAGCACCCGAACGTCACCCCTCCATTTCCCCCGAGACCTTTGCACCTCTGAAGCATCAGGAGTGGTTCTAACCCTGGCAGCCCGTCCCGTGCATGGAGGGGCTCATCCTGGCCATCCTGCAGGGGTTCCTTTGCTCTGGGTTTGCCCTGGCAGCTCTGAGCTGCAGCCTCGTGCTCGGCAGCACTTACAGCAATAGCCAACCGGAGGGACCACATGGCTACCAAAGCGAGAGCTGGAACTGCGGTTGGACCAGCAGCCCGAGGTGGGAGGACAGAGGCAGGAGGCAGTTACGGTGGTGTGAGGTTTATGGCGGCTGCTTTAGCAGAGGCAAATCCCGCAGGTCCGAGAGCTCCCAGGAAAAGCCAGAATTCCCGAAAGCCCCTGCCCTGTGCCCGGGTTTCCCTGCTGGCTGGACACGTCCTCCTTGTGCTAAACACACCTCACCTCCCCCTGCTCACACCCGTTAATGGGTATCTTCTTGCCTTCTTATTCCCAGCAAGGTGTCATGTCTATTTTCTTCCCCTTTTCCTCTTTCCCCTCTCCTGGGCTTCCAGGAAGTTCCCTCCCATCTGTTCCTGCCATATGTTTGTGGTGACAGTTTGTACACTGGATTAGAACATGGGACATCTAGACGGGGACCCTGCAGGGCAATTCTTAAATTTCTCTTGCTAAAGCAAGATCTAGCTGCACCTAGAAGAAATGCAGTCTCACTGTTTTCTTCTATTCACTTTCCACATTTGAAATCAGTGATCAGCAATATTAAAGATGATGCAGCTTTTAATTACCATTATTTAACTACAGAGGAATGAAAAGTTGCAGCATAATGCTCTGGATATGCAGATGTTATAAATAACCCAGCTCAGTGCTAGATGTAGTAATTGCTTCAAGTGGATTAACTGCAATCATCGTTACGGCCCCATGGTGGGAAATGCCCAGTCGGAGATGGCCACAGGCCGGGGAAGCAGCCGGGTTTTTTCCTGGCTGCTCCAGCACCTGCAAAGGGTGGCAAAACCCCCATTGCTGAGGCTGGGCTGCCTCAGTCCTGGTTGCTTGAGCTTGTAAGGAGGTGCTGTTGCTTCAAAGGACTGTTTTAATTTAATGATGCTTGCGGTAGTTCTTTTCTTCCCTGATCTGATGTTCATGTAGATTGGTTTCTTTGCTTGCACTCTGTTTTCAGAACCAACATGTATTGTGCTTTTGTGCGCACTAAAAACAAACTGTTGGTAGCGTTTCCTTGAACACAAAGGCGCTGTGGTGGCAGTCCATTAATTGTTATAATTAGCACTGCACAGTTATTAACACTGCGCAGTCCTGCCAAGAAATTCTCCCGAGCTCCAGCTCCGTCCTGGGTGTCGGGGCTGGTTCTCCCGCTGCAGCGAGGCCCCAGCTCGGTGCCTGCTGCTCCGTATCCCTCGCGGTGCCCACGAGAGGCCAAGGGCAGCGCAGGGACCTGCCGGAGCCCCAGGCAGCGCTGGGAGCTGCTGCTGCTGCCTGGGTGACAACTGGCAAAATAGGGAAATCCAGCTGCCCACAAATCAGTTCTTAATCCGCAAATAGGTTTGCGTGCTGGGCGAGCAGCTTTGGTCACCACTGACCGATCCCCGAGCACGGACACTGTGTTGGAGATGCTCCCAGTCCTATGGTCCTGTGGTTACTCCAGGTAATACCGACTGCAGGGGCTCAGCAGCGAGGATGGAGCCCAGCAGGGCTTCTGGTGAGTAATCAAAGATAGCTAAGCCAAACGGCCTCAAGAGGGGCATCCACCTGCTGCAGGTATCTGCAAGCTGCATCCGACTTCCACGGGATATTTTGGGAAATGCAGCAGCCAATACTCAAGACAGAGGAGCAGTTTTTTGGTTAGATAAGGAAGCTCATTGTCCTTAGGGCTGTGCTTTTGTGTCACTTCTCCAATGTCTTGTAAATCTTGTGCTCATGCTCATAATCAGTCTCTCAGGGCAGATATAATGTGGTCTCCACCTCTGTCCAGTGTTATACTGAAAACTTGTAGGAATAAATTGTTCTTGATTATTCCAGCCCAACTTGGTTGCAGCTGGCTAATAGATTTAATGGGCTAATAACCAGACTTGACCTAGAGAGCCTGGCTTTGGAGAAGTGTCTGACAAATTGTTTAAGAATCCAAGTGAAGAGGTTTTGAGTAATTTTCACACAAGGAGAGACAATGTGAGTGTTTTGCCCACAAGGCACTATGTGCTGCATCAATTTCCATACTCCAAAGTACTGAAAAATGCCAGAGGCACAAGAAGAGCTTTAAGTTGATCATTCTTTTGGGATGCTAATCCTTTTAGAGAGAACATGTACCTGTGTCTTAGATGTGTTGAATCTCGCCCATCTGCTAGCTCAGTTTTTAGGGAAGTGCTTGCACACAGCAGGATCATGTCAGCCTCATTTGCCTAAAACTCAACTAAAAATATATTAAAACTGAATGTACTGTGTGTAAGATCAGGTTGTATTTCTTCTGGTGGTAGCATAAGGTGAAAGACAGATCTATGGGTTGCTACACAGTGTTGCCCTGCTTTACTGGAGTTCTTGTTTGCTAAATGCTTAAGTTTTAACCTTATGCAACAGAAATGAAAAGCACTCGCTATGATAATTTCTAGCTTATTTGCACAATACAACCCTAACCTAAGTATCTTCCAAGGCAGTGAGATGTGATTATATCTTTAAATCTCCATGTTCTCAATAGGTTTTTTTGCCCATATAGCAAACCCCACCCATATCTCTGCAGTATCTGCAGCATGAATTAGAGAGTCCATAGGGACATCTAGGTCAGCATGAGCAGCTCTGACATCAGCCTGCAGATTATGCCCACGATCAACAGCGCTGCAGTTGTTTTTCTTCCCTCCCTCCCCCTCTTTGTACTAAGAGAAAATTATTCTCAAATGGCAATTCTAAGAAATGTTAAAATGCCTCCACAGTCAGTCTTGTCAAAATGCCACTCTGCATCAGGAGAAACTCCGGTGCCCTGTGTGCAGAGAATATATATAATCCAATAATGTATACTTGCTAATGCACTATTGACTGGAATTCAGAACCCCGTCGGGGAGGTATAAAAGGAAGGAAGGTGAAAGCTGATGATGGTGCGGAGCAGAAAGACGATCCCGTGGTGGTGGTGGGAGCCTCGGCAGCCCAATCCCGAGCTCCACCTCAGAGCTGCCTCATCGCAGCTTCACTCCCCTGGATTACTCTAGTTCTATAAATGAATTTGCCCTGAATTGGCAAATCTGTACCAAAATAGCTCTCCTTGCTGCTGCCCCCTCCCTGCCAAGCCCACCCGGCCTGCGTTTCACCTGGTCCTTTCCTTTTTCTGTAGCTGTATATGAAGATATAGTTCTGAATTCTCTAATTTCCTGTACTTTTCATAACCTCAGGGACTGTCTCTTACATCCTTGCACTATTTTTACAATACTCTAATTATACTGGGCTCAGTGGAATTATGCCTGATGTATCCTAGGGTAAAGCTAAACTCAAGTTGCCTAATTTGCAGCTCAATTATATATTGGTGTAATTCAGTGAAATTAACCTTAATTTATCATGTTGCACCTTGAGACAAGATTTATCTCTAAGGGTGGGGATAAAGCAGCCGGGAATAGGCACATTCCCTAGCAATTTGATTGCAAGTGAGCTGCAATGCTTAGATTCCTATTTTCCTTGTAGAGAGGAATTTGTTCGCTTTCCTGTGGGCCATGCGAAAAGGAGCAAGACACGGTTGTCACGCCCCAAAACTGCAGGTTTAAGTGGCTGTGACAGGCAGGACCTGGGAAAGGAAGGAGGCTGGTGCAGAGGATTTGTTCAGGGTCATCCTGCAGATCAATGGCAATTCTGGAGAGAAAATTCACTTTTAGTGTTCAAGTCGTGCTGCCTGTTAGATTAATGTGCGCTTTTTTGCAGCTTTTTTATAGTCTGGATAGCTTTTTCCCTTCTAACCAGAAATCCTTATTTTCCCGTACAGAGAGTCTGCAGGAGATAGTTCAGGACTGTACCCTGCCATCCATGGAGCTCATTGGTGAATATCTGTGATCTTGCAGCAAAAGGCAGTGTTTGGAGTGACCTCAGGGCTGCCTGGTGCTTGGCTCCTGGAAATGCAGCTTTGCGTGTTCCCAGTGACCTTAAACACCGAGTGGGCTGAGAAATTCCCTCCAGGATATGTGAATGTGGGTGCCGTGAACCAGGCAATGCTCAGGTGGAGGCTGCGTGTGGGCCTGCATCCCCTCCTGCCAGCCTGGTGGGAGCAATCCTTTCTCGGCTGTACAAATTTAGTGGGATATTTCCTATCGTCTCCTGCTGCTAGTTGCAGAAAAGCAGATCCAGCTCTAAGCAATGCTCTGTTGATCGTGGGGTAAATAATATATCAAAGCCAGATGGAATGGCTGTTCCTTAACCACGGACCAGTGCTGGGCGGTGCTTTTCCATTGCGCGAGTGGTGACGGCTTGGACTAGTGTCCAGAGGGACCCGCGTTCCCTGCGGAGTCCCATTAATTTCCTGTGGGCATCACGGTCTGTCTTTGAGGACTCACAGACTTTATCCTCTGCTAGAGATGACGTGAAGTGCTTCCTTTTATTATTTCTCTAAATTGAACACCTTCCAAAGCTTGAATGCGGTAAAAATGTCATTTAGTGAGAAAATTGGGACACAACTCTAAGTTCCAAAATATGCTATAACAGAAAGCTGTATGGAAAATCAAGGTAAAAATAAATAAGTGTCTTTCTAAAAGTCATAGCCTTTTTGCCCTTATAGGGGGGAAACTTTCTGCGCAAGTTGCTTTATAGTAAATGCAATTCATTTAACTTTAGGTTTTATTTTCTACTGGAAATTTTAGCATGGCATTAGACAGGGCAGCTAGAGCTCAGCTGGCAAATTATGCTGTTTTTCTTCTAAGCTCCTCTTTTCTAGTGATGGGTAGAGGGAATAAAATCCTTGAATGGCATCATCTATAAAGGCTCCTGTTAACATCCTTCTGCAATGAGCTGTTACACACCAATAATGAAAATACAGGGAGATACCTGTGCCTTGGTGCAGCTCCTGTGTGCTGAGATCAAACAGGAAACATCTTTAATTACTTCAAGGCCTTCAGCAAAACTTCCAGATTCTGCCCCTAGCTGCAAGGTTTTGTAGTTTGGTAGCAGTAGGAGGCCAGGAGAGCTCCTGGGAGACAGAGACATCTCCCAGAGCAGCAGCAATTGCTCTTTTAGGGGAAATGTAGCTATTTCAGCTCTGGATTCTAGAGGAGAGAAAGTTTTGGGGTGAGAATTAGTGAGGATGATGGCGTTTGCACTGAAAACTGAGTCTGACAGGTACTTTGTATATGTTAAGAGAAAACAGTGATTTTTAGGGAGAAGTTTGCATCTGCCCCCATGGGGCTGCGAACCCCAAGTTCTTGCCCATAACTGACCTTGGAGAGGATCACAGAATCACCTTAATCGTCTTTGGCCTAAACTGCAGCCTGCTCACTCAGTGCTTTGGATCGCCTGATGGAGGGGTGTAGATCAAATCTTTTAAAATAGTGAGAATAAGTGGGGTCTTATGTTGGAAAATACCCTTACTCATGCGTGCTGAGATACCAAGGGGCTTGCACTAGTGATCAATTTGCTCTAGTTGAATCTTTTTTCCCTTCAATTGCTATCAGAGAGGTTATTTTGTCTACTCTTTCCTATATAGGCCTCAGGTGTTGGCCTGTTTGGAGTGGCCTGTAGGTTTTCATCAGTTGGAGGCAGGGTGAGGTGTAAGGCCAAGGAGCAGCTCCCTGCAGGATTAAGCTGAGCAAACACTAAACTCTGCCCATGTGCAGCCTAAGACAGGCTGCCATGAAGAGCGCTCGCCGGGGCGCTTTGCCTGTCCCTGTCTGTGCAGTGTAAGCCCTAGTTCAACAAAGATGCGCACAAGGATCTCAATTGGAACAGGCAAGCTCAAGGAGGCCTCAGGCTGCAGAATTCCCCTTTAAGCCTTCAAACTGTGATCGTGGGGTGAATCAGACCTGCTGTGAGCATGGAGCATCTTGCTGCAGCTCCTGTTTGACAGATGCAGTTAGAATAAAGTGCCTGGGCTCACCTGGTGCTCCGAGCCATGCTGGGAAGCACTTGTGTTTGCTTGTATTTGCAGGGCTCTTAATTCATTTTCCATTTCATATGGTGAAACTTCATTAGCTGAAGCACCTTCCTCTTAAGAACACAAAGCATTCTTCAGTGTCAAAGGCTATTGGGCTGAATATCCCCAAAGAAGATACCATGCAGATGCACCATTAAGGACCTGTTGAGGTTACTAAAAACTGATGAGTAATTTTTTTCCCAATTAGCTCCCTACGGCTGCTATTCTATCCTCTACCAAGGGTATGTTTGACAGATGCAGGGTTGTTCCTGTCAGACACTTCCAAGCCCAGGAACTCAAGGTTTTATGTACTCAATCTCACTCTTAATCTTGTCTCTAAATTAAAACTAGCCCCAGAGCTGAGAGAGCCAGCAGAGAAGAGGAAAAACCAGCCTGTGTGGCCCACTTCCAGTTCTAAGGTGTAGGCATTGTCCTTTAAGATCTGGTCAATAGGAACAGGGACACTTTTGCATTAAAAATGAACTGAAATCCATAGGACTAGGCCTTTTTTTGGCTCAGAAGCCACCATTAGTGGCAGTGCTATTTAAAAAAAAAAAAAAAAAGGCAAGTGCAGCAAAGCGGGCACGGGGGTGACTTGGCCATGGTCTGCAGGGCTGGGTCTGGGGAGTTAACTTGAGCCTATTCAAACTCAAGAACAGAAGGAAAATTAGAACTTCAGAAAATAATATTTGTGAGGAAAAAGGGATACAGGTGTGATACAGCAGTGTTAAATGTCTGCAGGATCCACACATTTTAGTCTGAATAATAGCAATGCTTCATTCGTTATGGAGTTCTGGGATTGATCTCCCTTGAACAGGCCTTGGCAGGAGCCACTGTGCTTGTGTCCAAGCTTCCCTGGCAATTAACCGAAGAGCTGAGCTCGTGTTTTCTTCTGGCTGCTTTTCATAGCTTTTTAAATCAAGACAAGTCTAGCTGCTCTTACATTAATTGGCTTTACAGGCATGACTCAGGAGCCGTATCCGCGCAATGCAGGGCAGAGCCAAGCCCATGGAATGCAATCCCAGCAGTAAATCCGTGTGTCGGAGTGTGGGGCGCTTCCTGCACCCGCGGCTTTGCCCGGGGGGTTTGCTGCACACTGGCCTCTACCCTCTTGCTGCAACAACTGTGACTTTATTAAATAAAATAAGTCACTTGCACAGCAATCCTGGCTGCCTGGGACTGTGTGTTCTTTGCAGACGAATATTGCCTCGTTAACAAAACAGATGATAACATCTTAAAACTTCAGCCTGCGTTTGTCTTTGGATCAGTTTTAGTCCTGAGTGCTTCTTTTCCTCCTCCTCCTCCCCTCTTGTGGCGAGCTTTTTTCCTCCTCCTCCCCTCTTGTGGCGAGCTTGGAAAATCTCCAGGAAGCCTAATTGCCTTCCTGCAAATCTGTTGAATTCCTCTGTGTCTGGAGCAGCTTCTTTGCAGCTCTGGATTAATGCCCTAAATGAAGTTTTATTTCTGCAGTGGCTGTGCGGGGGCAGTGCTGAGCAAGGGCGCCCTGCTGCTCTGTGCAGTTGGGTTCAGAGCTTTGGACAGAGCTGTGCTGGGGAGGAAATGATGCTAAAAAAGCCCTTGATGTGGACGGGGGACCCTAGTGACTTCAGATGAAACCGCCACGTGGAGGTGGCCATCGGCGTTAGCTAAATCTGGTGCGTGGGGGAGAGTTGTCCCCTCCAGTCCTAGAAGATAAAAGCAGTGGGCACAAGGGAGACCTCCGTTCAGTTTGGGAGATGTAATAAATGCTGTTCTATCTTACCGTGTGCTTGGGATAATTACTAATCGCGTGATTAAGTGTTTGATGTTCTTCATCGCCAAGTTATCAACGTGTTCAATGTTAATTTTGTTTGTATTCCTTTATGCAACATTCATGCCC
Source organism: Tinamus guttatus (assembly GCF_000705375.1). Next base: position 78,840 of record NW_010589839.1, read on the forward strand.
CATAAAATGCATATTAAGTACTAAGGTTGCTTAATAATGATGTTTCCACCAGGGCACAATCTGAAGACTTCCTTGGGCTAAAAAAAGATGAAAAATAGTATGATTAAACTTCCTCTGACAGTGTAGGTGGGGAAACTGAGCCCGTTGCTATTTAAGAAAGGTCTTGAAACAAAGGTAAATGGCAAAGGAGCCTTTATTTACTTTGTGACATGGATTTGAACCAGCATCTAAGTTGACATAGTGATTGAGTTTCCTCTTACCGACATTAGGGAGGGAAGAGCTGTTCTAGGCTGAATGACGAAAAACCTGATTCAACAGGGCATTTTTCAGTTATTCTCTTGCCTTCTGTTGCTTTTGGTAGCAAGAACGATTTCTCTTTGGTCATTTTAGGATATACCCATTCATACATGTCCATGCTGAGCGCTGGCAGCTGCTAAGTGGGTAACTAATGGGTGCAGGGTCTAAGCTGCTCCTTGACAAAACAAGGTGGGGGATCCTCAGAGCAGCTTGGAGCAAAGTTGTTGCACGTTATTACTGCAATTTTATGGGCCAGTGAAAAGCAAAATGTCTCTTTCTCATATGCTGCTACTCAGTATAGCAAATCAATAACTAACTAATGGTGGTCTCCTTAAATCCATCCCTAATGGATTGTTGTCCTGTTATAAAACGTGTGCAAATTGAAAACCTACCAGGACTGAAAGGAAAAAGATCTTACATGTGTGTCTGTTACCCCAGAGCTACTGGAAAATAGTAAATGTAATTCAGGATTATTGCTTGATGTAAATATTTGTAGTGAAATCCAAGCATCAGTAAGAAACTGAGCATTGGAAAGGAGCATTTAATGCAGCGCTTTATTATAGCAAGGGACAGGCTAGAGGGGGGAGCTGCTGGGTATTGAAGCGGGGAGAGCTCCTGCAAATGGGGATGGCTTTTGGGGTGACCGAGGAGATGTTAAAATGCAAGGAAATGAATGAATTGCAGTTTGAATGTCGAAGTGCGATTATTCTGCAGTTTCAGTTAGAAATATCATTTGCCTTCATTTCCTACTGTAATTCGATTTTCAGCTTTGCTATTGAGTAACCTCTTTAGTCCCACCCAACTTTTTCTTTCTGTGTTTGACAGAATGATTTCTTCATACTATCAAGTGTTTACTCTGCAAATAAAGGCTTAGTGTATTTACAATGTGGCATTTTATAAATATCCCTGATGTGTTTACCCTGTGTTAAAATTAGCTGCAGAAATAGAACATTAATCAGTTGCTCTCTGTGGTATTTGTTGTACCATCTCCCAAGGAAGCAGAGTGGGGTTATTGGGTGTAAAAATTGCAAGCTGCACCCTCAAATTCAATGGATGCATGAGGTGCCCAGTCTTAGATTTGCGACTTGAGTCACAAATAACAATCCGCTGAGTTTAGGTGCTTCCCAAGGTATTGAATTAGCCCTCTTGTTTTCAAACTCTTTTGTAATCAGAAATGTTATGAAAAGTTGTCATCCACATGTTCAAAATGTGATCCTCAGCTCTATAGAGGAAGCCTGTTACTTGGGTACTTCTGCTCTTTATATATATATATACATTTTAAACCCACCCACATAGCAAGTCCCTGCTGCTGCACGCGGCCTCGTTGCCATCCCGAGCAGCCCGTGGCTCCTCTGAGCAGCCTCTCCGATGCCCCTGGACCTGCCCTGCGCTCATCTGGTGGCTCCGCTTGGTGCTGGAGCAGGGATGTGCTCGGAGCAGGCGCTGGGTGAACCCGTCCTGCACAGTGAAATCCTTGTGCACTCCTATAAAGGGACTTGCAGGTTGGTGCCTTGTAGTTGGGTTTGACTTAATCCAGAGAAATTGAGAGTGCAGATCCAATTTACAGTGGGATGATGCACGTGACTTTGGTGGTTGACCTCTATCTAGCTCCATTCTGCACAGCTTTAACAAATTGCCAGATTGCTTGCAAGTGAAAACTGCTATTGAATAATTTAATACAGTTGACAGCATTGCAATATGCAACTGTTCTGCAACTGAGACTTTTCTTGCCGCCGTGCCAATGCTCATTATTCAGTTACTCCTGTGCATAAGGCTGGTCCTTCTGTCCAACAGATCCCTTCAACCTTCAGGAGCTTGTCAAGAGCATCCCGAAGTAGGACAGGGCTGTGCTGTCCTCGGGTGCTGCAGCATTTGGTTTCCTGCCGCTCAATCCTGGCTCAATCTCTAAACCTCTCCAGGCAGTCGCAGTAGCCAAGTGCTGCCGTCGTGCGGGTCCTGGAAGTTGCTGCTGGGTTTCCTTCCCTTTCCCCGGTGTGGAGACCAGTGGCCCCTGTGTTTGAGAGAAAATAGCTGTGACTGGGGCTGCGTGTGGCTTCGATCTCGCCAGCTTGTCTCTTAGGGGCTGAGATGTCCAATAACTTCAGATAGTTTGAGCTCAACAAATGAAATTTATTGCTTTGGCTTCTATTGATTGGGAGATGTTTCTATTGCAAATTGCAAAGGTTTTTCTAACAGTTGCTTGATGAGGCCCATATAGAAAAACGAATGGAGCTGCCCTTCCAATGACATTCCCTTACCTTACATATGTGTCAAATAGCAATTTATAATGTTAAATTTATAGCTGAGAGTCACCTCCTGGTCCCCTCCGTGTCCCTTCTTCCAAGCAAGGCCCTCAGTTCTTCCTGTGCTCAATGATTCTCTCCAGTCCTGCTTGGTGTTGGTGGAATGTAGGCAAGTCTCTCATTGCGAAGCAGTGCAATGAAGCAGTGCACATCAGTCCTCCCGTGCAGGATCCCTTGCTGGGCACCTCTGGGCACGATGCCAGCGTGAGCGATGGGAAACCAGGCAGCAACCGGCTACCATCCCTGCCCTGCAGCGCCCGGAAAAGGAGCCGTATGGATCTGGTGTGTCCTGAAACATGAAACAGGATCAAAACTTGAATGAAGGGAAAACACTATGCTAGGAGCCCAGCGGGGTGGGATTTTAGGGACCCACTGACATTCATTTTGGAATTGCATCTTTTACAGCAACAGAGACCACACTGAGTGCCACTGAGTATCAGCTGAGCCCTGTGCAGATGTGATGTGTAGGTAGATGTGAGATTTGTAGGTGGAAAGGAGCTTTTGGAAGGTAAAAGGGTGATTTTTGTCCTGTGTACCTCACTGCTGTCAGGTTTTCTGGGGTGTGTTGTATAGCCGTATTCATGATCTTTAAAATATGTATTTGCTTTTCAGGGTTACTTTGTTTTAATCTAAGGTTAATTACAAGACAATTATTCTAAATCCCATTAAGAATATCCTTAATGAAATGAACACCCAGAATGGGCTTGGTGGAGCTGGAGGCAGCAGTGTGAGGTGTTGGAGCAAGGCTTCTGCTGCAATGCAGGAGGGGAAAAAAGAAAATTTGAAGGAAAATCCATGATTTATGTTATTTGGAGTTGATTTGCATTGGACTGTGTTCTGCAGATGCAGAGCACTTCCAGGCAGTTCCTGTGCTGCAGGCTGCCCTCGTGTCTGAGCTAGGAAGCAAGTGGGGTTTTAATCTTGGCTGACTTGAAGGGCTCACGGTAAAACTGCTCTAATTCAGAGAATCTTTTAGTAAATCTATTAGGAAATGTTTCCATTTGTCAGGTGGGTGTCTCTGTTTTGATTAATGCACCAAGCAAGGCACATGCTATGGAAAAATAAGCCTGCAGTGTTGGTTTATCTAATGCTTCGTCTATCTCTCTGCACTGTGAAATAAAGGACTATAAATTCTCTAAATGAAGTAATCGGAGCGCAGCTCCATTTAATCCACCCATTATTTCTAACCTTGATGTGCAGTTTCTTGCTGCTGTTCTTCCCTCTTTCTGTTAGTATTTCTTAATTGTGTGTCTTGGCAGCAGGACGCTCTGGCTGTCCCAGTGTAATCTGCAATTCCCTTTGGGAATGTTTCCACAAAGCTTTCTGCAGAATCAGCCTTTCTGAAAATAACAAAGCCCATACCGAGGTTAACAAAGGTGTTTTCTTTGAGGTCATGTTTTTTTTTTTTTAGATATAGGAAGGACAAGATTGCCTTGAAATCCTGTCTCTCCCTAGGTAACTTGATAAGAGAATCATCTTCAGTGATGTTAAAGGGCTACTTGGTTATTTAGAGCCTGCTCGTTGTTTCTTGGGTTATAATACTCGTGTCATCTTGAAAACTAATAAAAGATTTCCATCCTGAGTCCTGTATTATATCACAGCAGGAAATGCTTCTGTCATTTCATCCTATTCTGCTGCAGAACATTATTATTTCTTCTAAAAATCCTGTTTAAAAGGTGAAATGGTGCTTTTAAAGGGGGAAGGAGCACAAACACCTTCAGCTCTGACATGTGGCGTGATAGATTTCAGGAAGATGAATTCTTGGAAATGCAGCGGCTCTCTGCAGGTTCTGGTACCTGCAGTGGGAGGCCCCTCATCAATCACACTGAGGTTTCAATAGAGAGGAATAAGGCAGGGCTTTGAGCAGGGGACACTTCCATCTGGGACACGGGGCTGGCTCCATGCCCCTCGTGCAGCAGGTGCTTCGCTGAAGACAAACCTTCTCATTAAGATTTATGGGGCTGCACTGAGGCTGTTGGGAACAGATGTGCTGGGCAGATGATAGCAATTCTTCCACCCCTCACTGTGGCAGGAATGAGCCCTGCTCTGCGCCGGAGGAGCTGGAGTTCCCCATGGATAGTGTTGGTCGGGCATCTCCTGCCCTTCTTCGGCTTTGTCCCAGGGTGCTGTATACATTGCTGTATACATTGCACCCTACGAGGGTGCCTTTGGGACAGCACACCGCACAGCAAAAAGCCTGCGTCAAAAACAGTATTTTAATTCAGGAGTATAATTACCTTATTGTATTTAACAACGCTGGGAATTAAGATTGTTATAATAATTAGCAATATCATATAAAATACAAAGTAATATCACTAATTGTTGTTCTCAGGGCTAACTGCTTAAACAGGGTTTAACTGCTTATCTGCCAGAGTTCAATCAAATTTGCTATGGTGGATGATGACAGTCTTTCCTAGTGATTTAAATCTGTGGGTAGCTCCTAAATCAAGCTCAGCAGGCAATGGAAAAGAGCCCCAAATAAGTGGGCTTGGAAAGGGGGCTGCATTGCCCCTGTGCCAGCCTGCAGCCTCGCGAGCTCGGCTATAAGGCAGCTCTGCAAAGATGCCTCAATGCCCAGGGTCCAATTTGACTTGCATTTTATGACACTTCCATTTTATCACAATTTTTTAGCTAAAATGCACCCTTTCTGCTGTTTGTGACTTTGCTGTTTTGCATGTCCTTTACAGATCCTTTCTAAAGAGGGTTTTGAATGTGTTTACAGCTTAAGTCTCTGTCCCCACCTGCTAATGTGTTTGATATAAATTTACTGCCTGTCCTTGGCAATTACATTATGCAGTCTGGGGTGCTGGACTCTTTAATAAAGTGAATATTAGTGGCAGGTTTGATAAAAGACATGCCACATCTAATTATGTTTAATGAAAATAAAAGCTTTTGGTTTTGGTGTCCTGCCCATTAACTTAAGGGTGGTTATATTTATTGTCCATCAGGCAGCTCAGCACAAGTGCAGTCAGAAAACGGAATTCTAGCGTTATGGTAAAAATAGAAAATGGGATGTATAGTTTGATAGGGGAACAACTAGGGTATGTTAATATGGAGCAATGAGGAAATGTAGCACGTAGCCAGAAAGTGTAAGAGCAAAAGCAATGGAGCTGTGGGCAAGGAGAAGCAAATTTCTCTAAAAGAAATTCAGTGCTTAAGCAGCAGTTTAGTGCTTAACCACTGCAGAAGCAGTGGTGCTATGGGCAAGGGGGAGCACATGTCCTAACGTGGGCGCTGAAACCCAAGTGGGTGCTGCAGCTGCAGGGCTGGTTGTGGGTTTTGCGGCTGGTGGCCTCGCGGCGGGTCCCGTTTCCCGCGTGGCCTCAGCTCCCTCCTGGGCAAGGGGAGGCCGGATGGGTCCACGGAGCCTCCCAGGCTGCTCCAACAGCGGGAAAAGGCTCCGGAGGCTCCGGCATGAGGCTGCTGCTGCGGCCGGGTGGCTCCATCCAGCGGCGGCCGCGCGGGGAAGGGAAGGGAAGGCTGGACGTGCGGGATGGGATGTGGCTCTGGTGCCAGCCCGGCTGCCTGGAAAGCGGTCGGTGCCGCCACTTACGGCCTGTTCTGCTCTGATTTCGGGGTGGCAGCAGTGCCTGAAGCGACAGCTCCCGGGGTCGGGCTTGAATTAAGTCCTTTTGCTGAACGTGTTAGCACCGATTCCATTGAAAGGTGCTGTGTGAGTTTGGGATGGGTTCCCTTCCCAGGATCTTATTATCACTTCCCTGACAGAACAGGAGACAAATTCAGCAGGCCCAAAATTACCACCGTGTCTCACTGAGTAGCATTTTACACCAAAATAGACCTTTTAGAAAGAGGTAACTATTGACCCATGAATTTTTTTTAAATTGATGTTGAAGCTTCCATGTTGCCCCTGTGCACAACGGCTGCTCTGCAGGTGTTGAGAGTGCATATTTATATCACGGATCCCCCTGAGCTCCCTTCCCGCTGGGTGTAATCTAGCATATATCTCTCAAAAACATCCATTCTGCTTGGCATGTTTTAAATAAGTAATGAGGAGGCACTATCCTTCTGATTGCAGTGTTCCTAATGATGGCAGTGATGAAGAAAATGACTCTAACCCCAAATCAGGATAGCTTTTAAGGTAAGGAAATGGCTATGTGAATAAGGAATAGGTGTGAAACTGATAAATACAATCAGTCAAGGGAAGCAGAAAACATTAGCACTTCTAGAGGAACTAGGGCTCTCATTTCTGACAATAAGGTCTTGGGTTTCCACTCTGACTATATTTAAAGAGTTTTAGGTCAGGTCGCATCAGCGAGGGAGAAGTCTGCCTGATGGCCTATAATGGGTGGGCAGCTGCCTCGATGCATCAGGATTTTTGGAATTAACTCCCCTTTGTGCCCCTTTTCTGTATCCCTTGTGCTGTGGGGATGTGTGGCTGGGCAGGACAGTGCCTAACGAGTAAATTTGTTCCATGTGTAAGGGGGGAAGACGGACGGTTGTTGGGGTGCTCGGCCTCCTGCCGAGCTCCCGGCGCCTCTGGAGCAGCGGGTGTTCACTCTAACTCACCTGCACTTTGGACCAAAAGGAGCGATTCTACCAGGCCATCTAAGGTTCCCTGTCCTCATTTGTAGCTCTTTTCCTGCCTGCGCTCTGATACGTGTCATTAATATTTCAGGTTTATTTTCCATTCGGCTAGGTGCCTGCAGCACACAGCTGATCCTAGCTGTAACTTGCTGTGAATTTTTCATGCTATCTGCAGGACTGGTGATCGTCGGATGATTCAGGCGCATGGTCCCGCTGTGGCTTCTCCTTCTCCCTGGCTCTCTTTTTGGCTGCTGGGCTGTTGCAGGTTGTGCTCGGAGCTGTGCAGGTTTAGCTGTTTGCCTGCTCAGGGAATTCCAAGACAGGAGGCAGAGGGAGAGAGGGAAGAGAAGCCAGAGCCCTCAATTCACACAAGCAGAGCTGGAGTGTAGGGAGTCTGAGCCTGGAATTCTGTTTGCAGGTGTGTGAGCTTAACGTGTGGGTGCCCAGAGGATGCTAAGAGCTTTTGAAAAGCGAGTCCCTGACTGAGCTGCTCCGTGCCAAGCAGTCCAACCAGGCCGTGAGAGCTGGTCCCGAGAGCTCCAAACCTGGCCC
>NW_010589840.1:5118-67315 GCF_000705375.1 Tinamus guttatus
TTATGCTGCTTATTCAAAAAATGAACATGTTCTGCTATTTATAACAAAGCTAAGAGCAGAGGGGTCATTTTCAGAAGGATCTGAGCATCTGTCAGCAGTCACCAAGGGTTCCTCTGATATTTGACTTGTTTCATATTAAAGCTTCTGCCTTTTGTTTGTTTCCTGTCAACAGCCCTTTTGTTCCTTGCACTTACATCTGCAACTCTCAGAGAATCCATACACTTCAGGAAGCATTTCCAGCAAGCAGACAGCTCCCGGGCTGCTGGTGGCAACAGGTAAGAACATAAACAGTGCTTCTTACCACTCACCCAGGCTGCACTGGGAGCTTGAAAGTGTAGATGAGATGTTCTTCATCTGCTGATTTACATTAGCTCCCATTTGCCATTGTTTGTGAGAAGCAATGTGACCCATTTTTAGAATAAGATGATACCTGTCTGTTATTTGTTACACTGCAATAACTTGTATGCGAGTCTAAGTCCACAGCTGCATAGGAATGTTAGTGTCTGGGATTATTAAATCCTCTTATGGGCATCATCTTAAGCGCTCACGTAAGTCTACCCATTTGCTACAGTTGCCATCAATAAGAAGTGGACTTGCAACCATGGGTGCCCTTCCAGAAAGTGTCAGTACTTCTGAGGATTAAGCAGGGAGTTGTCACAAATGCCTTCTGGTCAAGCGGAGTCTTTATGAATTCTTGTCTTGTGCATGGCACCTTCTTTCTACACCGTGTTGCTCCAAGGCTGGCAATACTTCCTCAGCATTATGTGGGTCACTGTTGCTGTGAGTTATTCTGTGAAATGGTGTTTTGGCAGGTTGAGATGTTTTAATGACAGCCTGCTACAGTGCTGCATGGTGGCAGTGGCTGACCCACTGTAATTAATCTGACAAGCATCACAGGCCCTTTTTGTTCCCTTTTGCTTGCTTATAGCATGTAGCCTAATGGGGATGGACAGAGCTACCCAGCTACACTCAGAGCTCCCACAGTGCTTAGGACCATGGATTTGCTGGGATAATAAAGTGTTTACTGAATGGTTGGTGCTGTGGAAAGCTGGCATTTAGAGTACGTTTGCTGCCCTGCTTTTTCATAGGGAGGCTCTTGCATTAGTGCACTCTGCAGAGGGACACGTACATCACTCGAGTCTTACTTGTCTGTGTAGTAGAGTTAGGACTTACTGAGATAACTGAATAAAAGCCCAAAGTGTGTTACAAAATATGTTCAAGAGTTTGAGTGTTCTTTCCAAGACTTAGTTTGTCTCTAATTCTCTCTGGCTGGTTTTCTTCTTTGTCCTGTTCACTCTAGCAGTGGCTTGCACTTGTATCATGCTGTCATGTTGCCTGTATAAATATAGGCTGTTTCTTCCAGCCATTTCCATTCTTATGTTTCTCTGTGCTTGCAGTATGCTTGCTAGAGTAAACCAGAATCTGAGAAACAGGTTCCTGTCATTTATAGCTGACCAGGGAAAAAGTGTGATTTCCAGTTTGCTAATCAAGGCCAAACAAGATGAGATGCTTTGGTTTAAACCTCCAGATCTTCTCATGCCTAGCCAAGTGGAGTCAACACTCCTGACAGGTTACACTTGCCAGATAGATGCATTGGAGCAAGCCAAGCTCATGATGTTGTGATTGTCAGAGACATTTGTTCTTTAACCTTTAGAATCTAACCATTTTATTTCCTTTCTTTGCCACAATTGTGAATCCCTGGTTGTAAAACTGGTCGTCATTTCAATATATAGAGAACAGTGGCACACAATGCATCTTCACTTAAGTCAACATTTAATTCTTTAGGACTTCCATACATGATACAAGCTAGACAGACCTTTGGACTGACACAGCAGATCCATTCTCATGAACCTGTAGGGCCTGAATGTTCCTGTAGGCTGCTGTTTTATAAAATTACCCACTGCAGGATTTTCTTATACATTCATCTAAAGCAGCGAGTCACTCTTAATTGGTATCAAGGGAAGATTAGATAGCTGGTCTGTGTGATGTATCCTTTATCCTGAGCACTGATGGAAAAGCCTTTTCTGAATTGTCCTGCAATCCTGACCTAGAGGTTTTATTTTAGAAACTGTTGTCACAACAGCGTGACTAGTCGGATTCCATGATGCTGACAGGAATGCATCAACCTGTATCTGCGTTTTAATTTCCCATTTTCCAGCATTAAATGTCAGAAATCAACTAACATTCTCATTAGTGTGTTTCTGTTGTGCTCCTGCTGATGCTACAGATGTGTAAGACTGAATTCTCCCAGTCTTTGCAATTTTTAAAGAAGAAATAGTACTTCTCTCTTCCACAGAAATTACACCTGCTTTGAAAACAATCTCACTTAGAAGGTATGAGAATGGCAAGCTGCTGACCTCAGTGCAGTGCTGGGAATGAGCTAAAAGTTCTATTCAGAGTATATACGACTTTCACTTAACTTGACCTCACTATTGCAACTGTTGTTCCAAGGAATGGCAATTTAATCCAAGTTTGGTAATTTACTCTGCATAATGCCAGGAACTGAGTCTCTCTCAGCCATCTGAGAAAAGGGATTCTGGGGATGGGAACCCCTAATTTCAAGTTCTGAGGTGGTGTCCCCAAGTAGTATCGTACTGTGCTCTCTATACGTGCAGTAGAGGTTGATGTCAGATCTTTCTTGAGTGCTGCTCGTTCTCTAAGATGTGATGAATGCAGAGTTGCTGACACTACAGGACCATCAACAGAACAGTCTCCATCAGAATGGAAATGACAAGATTAAAGTTAAGAACCCTACAGAGTAAGCTAGTAAGCTTGGACTCCAGTTTGGGCTAACTTCAGGTCAAGGAAAACAATCAACAGTGTTTAAAATGCAGCTCAGCCTGGTCTCTGTCTCTCTGCTGTGAAGTCATTTGGTGCAGCTTAATTCTCTGCGCTCTTTTGCCTCCAGGTGAGACACCTAAACAAACAAGGTTCCTTTTAACAGGAGCTTGTATTTAATTACATTACAATTCTCATTAATAGGTCTTCACTGCAAACCATTCATAGTCTTGGGAAGAAACATATTTTGATTGACTGCAGGTTCTGAGATCAGTTATATTTTACACTGAATATTTTGACAGAATCCTGAGTTGACTTCCTAGCCCCATCAAAATCAGGGGCTTCCGTGGGGCTAGGATTTCACCTTTAAATTCAGCTGAAGTGAAAGCAGTATGAATAACCGATGTGGATCAGATCAGCTTTCCTACAGGTGTTCTCCTCTCTGCTGGAGAAGTAAGCTGATAATACCATTTTTCCTCTGGTGTTAGTTTTCAAACTGATACTAGTTTCACATTTGCACAGGTCTTGTAAATGGTGTTCAAGAGCTTTCAGATCAGAATAAAATTAAGAACAGCAAAGTAGTGCTGGCCAAGTCAAGTACTTTTGGTGTCCTGAAAAGATGTAGTTCTGTGTCCTTCCACACGGTAATTTCTGATACTTCCTTGTGTTGCAGGCAACATTGGTTCTGAGCTTTCCTACACTGACATTGGTGTATTCATCTCTTCTGATGGTGGAAATTCCTGGAGACAGGTATGTTTTGCAGAGGGAAGGAAAGCACGGAACCTTTTGCTAGTCATCTTCTGAGTCTTCCGTTTCCACTGGTGTGGAGCACTCATGCAGTCCCTGCTTGGTTTGCAGATCTTCGAGGAGGAATACAACGTGTGGTTTCTGGACTGGGGAGGGGCACTCGTGGCCATGAAACACACGTCGATGCCTGTTCGGCACTTGTGGTAAGGTGACTCGTTACTTTGAGAAGTTTTCTGATGTGGTAAGTTGGCAGTGGTGATGACATCTCTTGCATCTCCTGCTAGCCTCTTCTTGTTTCTACAAAATGAGCAAATGAAATAATTTTTATCTGTCTCCTACCAGCTTTTTTTTTTTTTTTTAAATTATTTAAAGATAAATTCACATATCAAAATGATTTTATAATAAAACGTGTATTATTAATTATGATTATAGTTGACACAGGATTATAATTAACATATTACAATTGTTTGTATAAATATACATTGATTGCATTTATTGTATAAATATAATGGCGATATATGTATTCACACACCTTTATGAATTGCTCTTTGCTCTAATAATGTACTAGGAGACCTCAGGCAAATTTTGTTTCTGCTAACAGATATATATACATACCCAATAAGAAGTAACCCTTTGTGCTCCAGGTATTTCTGTGAGGATGTGTCACCTTGTTTTTGCCTTTTCATTTGCACGGTTTAGAAAGAGAAAGGGAGAGGCAGTATGTGTTGATAAGAACAGTAGAGATGATTGCTCGGGTCACTGCTTCCTGTAGGGTTTCCACACACCATAGTGTTAGCTAAATATGGTTGGGAGGTGCATGGGGACAAGGTGGTTTCTCATTTGAAGATACTGTTTTCATTACATGTATGCTAGAACCATCTAAGCACTGAAGATATGGCTCAAAGTTATCCTCCCTTTTCCTCTTAGCCTTTACCTGTCTCACTCCTGCCCCAGCTAAACCTTGGAGAGAGGCATTCTGAAATTCTGTGCTAGCCTTGCTGTTTAAAGAAATTCTATGTGTTAGCATCACCTTCAGTTTCTGGTCTTGATTGAAAAAGGGACAGGCTAATGAACTGACCTGCCCAGCTTCTAATGCTGTTCAGAAGTGAATTAAATAGAAGCAGTCTTCAGAGCTGAGCTTTGTATTCCTTTCTGCAAAGTGAATTCTCTCTCATCTGGATGGTGCTAAGCACATGTCTATCTCATGCAGTTCATGCAGAAGAGGAAATGTGGCCTTCAGTCAAATAGAGAAAGGAGAACAATGGTGTTTGGCAGCAGTGATGAGGTGTTAAGGTGTCTTCTACCCGAGTCATTATTGTACATACTCCTTCAGTTCAATTAAAGTTGTTCAGAAGCTGGGGACCACCTTACTGAGGCTAAGTCCTTATCTGTCACAACCTAATGTTCCACAGATGTACCTTATGATCATAAATGGTCAAAGTCCTTAACAAAAATCAAAGTCCTTAACAAAACCAAATATAAGCCAATGGAGGAGAGGTGTCTGTTCGCCCGGTATAGAAGTCCCCGCCAGTAGTTGATGCTCCAGGCTGTTGCCAGCTGGGCTCTGGAAGAATGAAAGAGCCATCAGCTAAGTTTTAACTATTTTCGAGAATATCCTTCATACAGGTGCGACCGTCCCAGTTAATTTAGTCTTTCCTTGTGGAGGCTCCTTTGACCTACAGAAACACCTACATACAAAAGCCTGTCCTTAGATGTGAGAATTTTGGTAACAGGCAGAATGTCTCCGGGAGCTGAATACACAGCTCTCCTTTGCCTGCTCTGGAAAGATTACTGTCAGATGTTTTCCCTTTCCTCTAAGCTTCGTGAAATGGCATGTGCAATAGTAATATGACTGTCCAGCCCACTGTGTTAAGGGAGAAGTGATTTAGAGCCATTATGGATAAACTCTATCAGGCTTCCTCCAAAGCTGTGCCCTTAGGGGTTTGGGAATTTGCTTCACATTGCCTGAGTAGGCACCTGTTTTATGGACAGGAGCAGGATAGATTAAAGGGTACAGGTATCTCTCTTAGTTCTCAGGCAGAGACATTGTACAATAAATTTCATCCTGGAAAAAAAAAAGAGGGGTGGATAATTGAAAAGCTGAGAAAATTTTAGCTAAACTAATGAAGCATACTGTTCCCCAGAAATTGAAATACTATTTAGATAGATAAGCATGAAGGCAGAACAGCATACTAATGCACAGGTGTATGGGAAGATACATATATTTAAATAAATAGATTTGGGAGAGATAAGCTTTTTGTATGCTATTCCTCCCCCAGCTTTTTGTCTTCGGTGTGTAGTCAGCTTCCTCTCTTGGCAGATGCATACTGGCTGTCAGGTGATACTTCTGCTAGGTGCTACTAGAGGTAGGTATTTAGAGAACAGTGTGTCTCAGCCTTGGATTTCTATATTAGAAACCTTAGGTTAATGTAGCCCATTGTTTATGGTGGATCTTACCCTGGTATCTTTGTCCTTAGGTAACATCTCAGAGCCTCCTAATGCTGCCTAATCTAAGTTGGGAGGATTCAGTTTCTGGCAAGACCCTCTCAGACAAATCCAGCTCCTCAACTTTAGCATCCCTAATTTGCCCTATGCTGTAAGAATGGCTGTGGCCTCTGCTCTCTCTTCCTGTCAGTGAAGTAGAGAACAGTGAGGAGGAAAGGTAGAGGAGGAAAATCTTTTCTTGATAAGTTTTTAATTGTCTTTTCTTGATTTATTGAAGGACTTTTGCAGAGTTACCCTCTCTTAAATACTTTATTGACCTTCCCAAAGTGTCTGTAATGGTTGTCATGTCTTGAGGATGAAGTAGATGATAGTTCTTGAGTGTGCACAGCACAGGGTTGCCAACTTTCACTGGGAAGTAAATACATCAGGAGCGTGAGTATCCTCTGCTCTTCCTAGCCACAAGTTCAGCTTTTCCATTCCTGGTGATAGTGAACTGCAGCTGTTCTTGTGAACAAACTATTCTTTCAAACTCTTGGGATATCGTTCTGCGGAAGCTGAATTAAATAGAGAGAGATTAAGGGAACCCTAGGAAGGATACCCTGACCAAATGAGGATCTCGTCTGGAAATACGTGAGTTTAAAATGTAGAAGTGAATTGCCCTCATTAGAAGCAGAGCTCCAAATGTGATCCTGTCCTTTCATGTGCACACATGCAGATACTACCTCCTGAATTCCGCTAGCCTGGAAAATAAGACAAAGTTTTCTTTTATTCTTATTTTAAAATGACAAATATTTCTCTCTCTTCAGAAGAGAAGTTTGTGCCATATGTGTCCCTTTGGTAATGTCCATCAAGCATATTGTGTCAGCTTTCACAGCCTAGGTACCTCCTAGAATTAGAGAGAACCCTTAAATGACCCTTCTGGGAGAGGATCAGATAATTTCAGAGCCAATAAACTCTTGTACTTCTCTGTTTTTTGTTTCCTGCTGGAACTCGGAGCTGAAAACCTAGGCAGAAATGGTGCTGAATCAGTTGTGTAAAAAACCTAGGGGCAGAGGACACTTTTTTGTAAAATGGAGGCTGCCTCTGAAATGGTAGCTAATGCTATGTAGCACTGGCATGGGGTGAAATGTCCTAAGGCTGTAACGGCATTTTTGTACATTTGAACCAAGACTGCATATGCTCTGAGCACATCCTCATTCCAGGTGCTCTTGTAGATTCAGCGTTAGGACTTGGCAATGTCCCTTGATCCCTTGAGGTCTGATATATCACCAGAACAAGTATATCCGTGTTCTTATTGACATAGTTTATACTCTCAGAGTACTCCAGAACATGAATTAGAGGGCTAGGAAACAGCAAACATTGGTGCTTGTCTATAAATCCAGCTGCTGGAGTTGCCAACCTTAGCCAATAGTTAACTACAGCTGCACTTTATGTGTGCCTTTTTATGTGTATAAATCTTGTCTGCTTCTATCCTAGGGTGAGTTTTGATGAAGGGAGAACCTGGAGTAAATACAGCTTCACATCAACACCACTTTTTGTGGATGGATCCCTTGTGGACCCTGGCATAGAGACCCAGATAATGACGTAAGTACAACAGCTCTTACCTTTCTTTAAATGCTGTGGTGGAAAGGGCACGTGAAGATCCCCAAGCACATGGTGAGTCTCGTGGTGTGCAGTGCAGCATCATGGCATTCTTTGTCACGGTGGTGGATGTCTGTTGCTTTCCAACAACACATGCACAGACGTGTTGTTTGTGTTCACACACACAGAGCTCTGAGTTCATATAAATCTGCACATTGACACCTCCATGGAAATCAGTGAAGCTAATCAGTTTCAGTGAGCTATGGATTTAGCCCCTTTACTTGATAAATCAATGTGCTTTCTTTTTGAGTTAAAAGATGTATGTTAAATTTCAGATCATTATTACTTAGCTCAATAGTCTTCTGATGAAGAAAGTAGGAAGCAGGTTGCCTTCCTGAATGCCATGCATCAGCTTTGTTGAGAATTGACTTTTTTTTTGAATCTTTGCAGACATTGTATTAGTATTATTTATTTAATTTTATTATTGACATCGTTAGTAAGTAACTTTTGAAACTCTTCATACGTGTCTGTAAAAGCCATTTAAAAATGTTTCATATCATGTTTGTCATAAATGTTTAGAGAAATTCTTATCCACAGTGTAAAAGGAAATAAACAGGGAAAGATCTCGCAGAGGCTTGGACTTAGGAGAAATTAATGCCTTTCTAGTGCTATGGGTAATCCTGAGGCAGGATAATATTTGATGACTGGAGGTATGTGGAATTTGTGTTTGTGGGTAGAAAACCCAATGCTAATGGGAACTACAAGTGGGTGTGGGATCAGCATCCTCTAGCTGAGCAGAGCTCATTGGGAGCTCTGTGGGTAGAAGCAGGACTGAGGCAGAGGAACCAAGTCTATGCTCGTATTTAAGTACCATCAAAATGATGAAGCCAGTGTCTTTAAAGGAGTGTGCCCCTTGTTGTGGAGAAATATTCATCCTAGTGTTGTTGGCTGACTCCTGGTAGGGAAAATCTCTGCTGTTGATTTGTCTCCAAGTGGTCCGTGTTCAACTACTTCCGAAAAATATTGTCCTGAGGGAAAAGTGTATTAAATAGTCATTACAATGCAACTATTATTACCATATTGCATTATTAACAATATTATCATAATATGATTTTATTAAAGTCACTATATCAGTAGAATGACTATTATTCCCAGTCTTCATTTCATAGTGCTTTCTCAGAGTAGGCCTTCTGGAAGTAGTAGCAGTTTTAGCATATATTTTGATACTGCTTCATGTTATGTGAGCATTTGTAGTGTTTGCTTGTACTGTAGGAACATTCTGGGAGTTGGGCTAGGTATATGTGTCCCAAGACAGTCCTTAACAGCTTAATGGTTCGTATCGGTATGGTAAAATCTGTAGATTTGTATGTGGGTACATTATATAATTCTGAGTATCTTGGTCTAATTTAAATGTAGAGATACTTTTGTTAAGAAATTGGGCAAGATGGCTTGCAGAAGTCCATTCCAAAGTAGATTATTCCGTGATCCTCTGATTTTGTATGGCTATAGCAATTTGAGAATGATCTAATTTCCTTAAAAACATTGAGTGGGCTCTACTAAGGATGCGGTTTTGTGGCACACAAAGTAGTACCACCACGAGACAGTGTGAGCTGGTCTAATTTGGAATTGAGGAGAATCCAGTCCCCTTTCCTTCATTCGTGGCTGATCATCATCTTCTGCAGTTCCCTTTGCTGTTGTTTCTACACGCATCTTGTCTGACAAAGTGGCTGGTTCAGCCCCCTTAGTTTTGCAGAACTTCAGCAGATGTGTGCAAGAAGTAAAAGGTTTTTTTGCTTCCAGAAGTTTTTCACTGGAGTATGAAACACACATTTTGATGTTTTTCAGGAATGTTAGCAAAGTAGCGTTAGAAGCAAAGGGTCCCTTAGGAAAATAACTCAAACATGTAAGGATGTTAGGTTAAGCACGCTCTTTGGGGAACCAGTGCATGCCTAGAAAGCACAAGGCTTTGAGTGCAACAGTTTTCCAGCTTCTGTACTGCTGCCTTCGCTGGAGAACAATACCTCTTTTAATGGGGTTAGTTTCTTTAGGATTGGATGTAGCAATACAAGCATTTCTTTGTTTTCAGATCATAGGTACAGGGTGGTGCTTGCCTAAGGTGTCTACCTGGGAAAAGAAATTTAGTTGTGTTCCTATTCTAGTGGATTATGGTATACAAACAAAGGCAATGTTTCCTCCAGAGTTGCTAGTTTATACCACTGAAGCAGGAGAAAAGTTGCCTTGGCGGGTCTGGAGAAGGGCTCTATGTTGTTCCAACTCTGGCTCCTAATTATTGTCCCTGCCACTTCCTCTCCTCTGCTAAGCATCTCTCCAAACCTACATAAACAGAAATAACCTTTTTGCTTCACAGCCCTGCAGTGCTTTGCTGTCATTTTAGTTGTCTCATTATACATGAGTGTATGCAGATACTCGTATATAGATAAGGATCATTAAGTTTGTCTCTGCTGATGAATATATATTTATTTAGACACATCCACGTGTGTGTATATAAATATATATGTGTTTATATGTATGTATACTTAATGATGCATATATATCTGTTTATGCATCATTGGGTATTAACATTTTCAGTGAGAGGATTTAATACAAGCTGGTCTGCCAGCATTGCTGTTACTGCTGCCCTTGGCTATGTGTACGTGAGGAAATGTTCTGGCAGTAAATGAGCCCTGGCCCCTTCCAACACCTCCTTGTTTGCACAGCCCTGTGGCTTTACAAGGGGTTAAGTGGAAACCTTCTTCCAGCAGTCCCATAAAATTCCTTGCAGCCCATCACTGAATGGCAGAAAAACGGGGCAGAATGAAAGAGTAATTAAAAATGATGGAGGTCAGATGGAAGTCAGGAGAGTTTTGAGGTGCAAAAGGGAGCAAAGGGCCGTACTGAACCAGACCAAAGGTCCCTCTAGCTCAGTTCCCTGCTCCAACAGTGACAAGCAGAGGAATCTGAAAATCTTAAAAGCATATAATGTTGTTTCCCTTGTGTACTTTCCTTATGTACAGATGTTTGCAAATAAGGAACTTTCTTGTCTTTGTGTGTCTAAAATGTGCATGGATTTTTTTTTTTCTAAATGCTTTTAGACTACTCACAGCATTGTATGGTAAAGGGTTCTGTGAGTTAATTCTTATTCTGAGGTACCGAGTGCCGTGTAGAAGACATCAGTGAAGTTTGTATAGGTGCAAAGATAACCTGATTCTGGATAGCACTCCGCAGAGATGTAGCAGATTGTGTACAAGAGATGGGTAACAGCTATGAGGTCCAGGCTCCCACCGAGTTCAAAATGATGTGGGAGCCAAGAGTCATTTTCCTGTCGCTTTCTGATAAGGTGATTATCATCTTGCCTCCTTAAGCAAGGCAGCATGCACTGCATTCTGCTGCAGTTTTACTGTCACATTTAAAGCTGATACAGGAAAGAAAATTACAAGCTGACACAATGTCCTTGAAAGGTTCTGCTCTTTTATTTAGGGGTAGGGAGCTGTGCCTTTTGCCATCTCTGTGTGGTTGTCCTGAAGGAAGTGAAGTGAAAATAGAGATGTGATAGAAAACAGTGTCCTTCCTGGGATGTGGTAGAAGGAAATCGGAACCAGCCCTCAGCCTCCAACATCCTCCATGCCTGGCTAGCATAGCTGGTTAGCAGTCCCAGCAGCAAGAGAAGAAATGAGAGAGTGGCAGGGATGGAAATGCTGAGGGATGGTTCCGCCTAGAAGGAACTGAGGCCTTTTCCAACATTAACACAGAAACGTCACAGGCACAGTGTTACTGTATTCCTGAGGCAGAGCAGAGGCCTTCATTCTCTCCTGCCATCAGTCTGGTCCCTTTTAGCTGCACTCTGCTTGAGAAAGAAATAAAAAGAAGCTGTCAGAAAAAAAATTTGGATTTACTTCTGTAATTTCTGCTGCTGCTGAGCTGGACAGGATTTGATGAAGAGGAATCAGAAGGAAAAGGCACTTAAATGGAGATCTGTAAAGAGCTAAACACAACTCACACCTTCAGTTATTTACAAAACACCAGAAAGGATCATGTATTAGGGGCTGTTGTTTTGAAGGACTCCTTATTTATCTTCATTGCTTTTGGGAATCATGGCTTGAAAACTTGTTTTCAGCCTGTGCGTGCTCTCAGGCCTACCAAAATTCTGTGTTTTGGAGAGAAAGGAAGTGCAGATTTTAAGACCTGGTTTAGCCTAGTTGCCGAGTGACCTCTTGATACCTAGAAAGGGCTGGAAGATTTAGTTTGTTCACCTCATCATGTTTTTATCTTGCATTTGGGGCTTCCTGTCTTATTAATGATTATTGCAATATCTGTTTGTGGTGCAACTGGTTTTATTATTGGCTGTGGATTTTACTGAAAGACTCTGATGTGTCCTTGTGAGTTCATTGCACTGTCCTTGCTTATGGGGCTGTGCAAACTGCAGTGCGTAAACTTACATAAGAACTCTTCAGCATAGGATCCATGAAATTAAAATGACTCTGTAAAAATAATGACTGCACACAGAAAGAAGAGTAAAATTTAGAACTTAATCTGAGAACAAAAATTACCAATATAGTTATTAAATGAAACTAAAATGATTGAGAGGATATTGGCATTTGCCATAGTGAGCTGAACCCCTTGATCATTTGATCATTTCAAGTCATTTCTGGAAATAATGAAAGCTTTGCAAGAAAGTGATTGCTTTGTTAATGCTGACAATTGACTTCACAATGGGCAAGAAATGTGTGTTATAAGAATTTCTGTTTTATCCTAGTGGGTGATCAGTTTATACCCTGAAGAAAGACAATTGATTACCCATATAATTATCTTAATTTGCAAGACTTATAAATGTTATTAACAGTCACAGATTAATCAGCGTCTCCTCCTTCTCCCCAGAAGAGCACTCTATTTGTTAGCCTTTGGATTACTGCATGAATTCACCTCAACAGCCAGCAAAGGCACAATATTGATTGTGCTGTTGATACTTGCCACACAAGCTGAGGCCTTTCTCTGGCACTTGAATAGGCTAATCAGGAGATAAGAACATCTGCTTAGAGTGAGTGTCTCCAGCCAGCATTGCTTGATTTATTGGGTCTTAGGAAAAGGAAGGACATGCTTGACATGAGATCAATTTCTAGTGTTTGCAATATGTATTTGGAAAATTCCAGGCAGAGGCCGTAACATATGGATAAAGCATTGGGCTCTGAGGCATGTACTCTGGCTTTCTGTAGCAGATTTTATTCCCGTTGAGGTCAAATGCTCTTTGTTAACAGTTTGCCAAATATTATTAATGCTAAGAAGGTCAGCACTGTTAGTCGTTCTGCCTCAGTTTGTCTATTCACAAGGTACAAGGCACTTTCTTGTGGTCAGGCTGTGGGGAAAACCTGGCATTAAGTCAGTTCTCCTGAGTCCCACATGAGTGGCCTGCCTTGCAGGCTTTCCCCATCCCTTACAGGGAAGAAGATTCCAGCAGAAGTACAAGGAAGGCCAAATTATGTCTGTAGCTCTCCATAAGGTGTATAGAGAGGTAGGCACATGCAGGGAGGATGACTAAGGAAAGGTTGGTTGTCTGGAGTGTTTTCTGGGGAACCCCTGGAGATCATTTGGTCCAGTCCCCCAGCTCAAACAAGGTCAGCAGAGCGAGTTGTCCTGGACTGTGTCCAGTCAGATTTTGGGAATCTCCAAGGATGGAGATTCCGCAGACTCTCCAGACAACCTATTCCAGCTCCTCAGTCTTTCACCCTTCTGTTAGAGCAGCTCATGAAATATTCTACTTGTCCTGATTTCATCAGGAGATCTCAGCAGCCTTGGGGGCTGACAAACTGGATGGCCTCAGCACCTCTTCTGCTTCGCCTGGCTCTAATCCTGCACAGGTCAGGGAACAGCCTGGCTCACTCCCAGCTTCTCTGGGAGTTCAGCACTGCTTTTGTACGGCTGTCTGCAGAGCTCACTCAAACTAACAGGTACTTCATCTGGCTGCAGAGAGTGCTGGAGATTAGTTCTAAAGAACAGTGATACGATAGTTTGCTGCTTCTTACATGGGTCAGTTAGGGTTATAAGCCTCTCTCTTCAAGGAAAGGCTGTCTTCATGCGTTTGCTGTGCATGGTTTCATGGTTTCATGACTCCTGTGAGCCAAAAGTGAAATCGTTCCCACTACAAATGATCAGCCACCTGATCACACTGTCTCCCAGCCAGATCTCATCCTGTCTTTTGACCCTTCCACTCTCCTGCTCTCTAATCCCCAGGCTCATCACCGTGCTTTGGCATGAGCTACTTGCAGTGTGTTTTGGGGGCTTGTGTGCTCTGGGCAACAGCCCCTGCTCTCGGGTTGGGCATCTCTGCCTGGAAACCTCTGCAGATGCTGAAGAACTGAAATGACTGAACATGTTGTTTTATCCAGCTCTCTGCAAGGAGCAACACCTGCCTCTGTTGGGACCAGACACCTGATAGCGGGCATAAAAACTCAGATTGCTGATACCTGCCAGTATCCTTTCCAAAGGAGAGAGGCAGCATCTTCAGGTTTCAAAGCTGTTAGAAGCTAGTTGTCTTTCATGAGCACTTTGGGGAAGAGAGAGAACACTTCTGAAAAACAGCATTAAAAATTAACATGCCTTCCCATCCCCCTTCCCAGGTGTCTCCTGCTCCCTTTCATGTTGCTGGGACTTCTTTTGAAGCAATTGTCATGTAAAGTGGTTTGGGAACATTGGCAATAAATTTTTAAGAGGCCAGATTTCAAAAAGTTCCATTTGTCATTCAGTAAACTCTTATTTTGATAGCACTTTGTATTAAAAAAACTCTCCCCCATAGCCTTGTGCAGTATTCATGCAGCTAATGGAGAAATGGAGCCCATGCAGTAGGTCTGCTTCATAATTATATGTTCTGCAGATTACTTGCTAATTGCACTTGGCATTACTTGCTAACTAAGAGATCATGTTGTACCATGTTATTTGCACTGGTTTTCCTCTCATGCTGGCGTTTTAAAGGAAGTGCCCATTGGGTGATGAATAATCCCAGCACTGTTTTCCAAAGCCAAGAGAAAAGTTTGCCATGATTGCAGGATTTTTAGTGCAGAATTTTGATTTTTCTTTCTATTCACAGAAACTCTCCTTTTGCCCCATATTCTTTTGCCCTCCAGACGTGGAATTTGGTAGTGGGACAGCTTTCCACGAATACTTCAATAGCTGGATTGTTATTTGGTGAATTTGGCCAACACTTCAATTTCTCTTTTGTAGAAAATCTCCATGTTATGACAGTTTCATTTGGATATGGAAATCCAAATTCTTCCCATTGGGAAATAGAAGACAGATATAGATTGGTTTTTTGAGCAAATTTGTCCCAAAATTGGTCATCATAGGAGCTGCTGTCTGCCATTGACATATTCTTGGTAGGTTCACAGTTATTTTTTCTTCCTCTGAATAGCAGCAGTAGATTGGGGAATTTTCCTTGTAAGTGAGACAGTCTGTGAGAGTTATGCTAATTTGCAGTAGCTGAAAATTGGGATCCAAATGGATTGTGTATTTCGTTTGGAAGAAAATGAATCTTTTCTTACTAGAAGTTTGCCATCTTGCTTGCTCTTTTCCCATCTACCGAAGTATAGCAGCCCTCAATCATCACCCAGTTGCCCTCAAGCTGCTGTCCCTAGTTTATAGGTCAGTCAAAAGTAACTGAATTAAAAGCTCCAAAGTGGCTCCAAAAGACCGTATTTTTTGTTTAGGAAAAAAGAAGAGAAAGTGTATTTTATTGGCAATTTTCTGCCTTTCCATTGTCATCTTTCATCCTTTATGTTTCCTTCATTTCCAGCCTCTTGGTCCCTGCATCATCTTGCCAGTCATGAGACAGCATAACTCTGGCTCCTCTTGTACATTCCCTAATTGCTGGTCTGCATCTCTGCTTCCTTGTCTCACTCCCTTTCCATTCAATTTCTATATAACCAGTGACCTCCTCTAATGTTAATTCCATCTAAACCCTAATAAAAAACAATCAGGAGGTTACACTGCCCATTTGGTTTTCTCTAAAGTCACGATTTATGTTTAATTTGGGAGGAATGGCTCCTCTCTTGCTCCCCATTCATAAAACCTAACCCCACTGGCACAATTTGCAGTAGTTCCATTGCTGCTTGTGTGCATTCAGCCCTAACAGTTCAGTCTGCACATAGGAGCTGGTCTTGTTTTAGTGCTACTTTCTGAGACACAGATGGCTTCAAAGCCCTCTTTGAGGGGGGGCAAATTTGTCAGCGTTTTCTTTCCTTTGTTCAAAAGGCATAAATCTGCCTGCATCACTTTGCTGACGTTTATGTACCAAGGCTAAAGTGTGTACTGCAGCCAGGCTTCTGCAGTGAAGGAAATAAATCTAAACCAATTCTAGGTGATAAATGTGGAAGAAAGAGAGCCTTGCATGGGGACACAGTCATTCTTATCTGTAATTAATATATTTGGCTGGATCTTGGCTGTTTCATCGAGGTCACCTGTATCTCAGTTCTGTTTTCCCCAGTGCGCTTGGTTAGAAGAGCCCGGCAACCATTTTGTCCTGGCTCCATGGACAAGACAGTAATCAAGTGCAATAACTGGCTCAGAGTTGGCCAGACATCATGCCCACAAGTTAAATGGCTTTAAAGG
This sequence comes from Tinamus guttatus, assembly GCF_000705375.1. Next base: position 21,265 of record NW_010589840.1, read on the forward strand.
TCGTGGGTGCAGACCAGCCAGATAGGAATAACTAACTACCTAATTCCTATGCTGGTGGATCCAAGCTGATGCTGCAAGCTGATGTTCTAGGTGGCTGTGTCCATGTGCTGCCTGCACAGCTGCTTGTGGAGAACTCTCCAAAGAGTCCCAGGCCACTACATTGGGGGTAGCCTTGGTCAAGCCTCCCCTGCTCATGAAACCACAGTGGTGATATTTACTGGGAAGGAAGGTAATTGCAATGCCTAGTTAGCTCCGAAATATTTAGCAGTAGCAACATATACTGTTGTTTGCTGGACAGCAAAGAGAGGACAAGCATCTTAAGGTATAACAAGTTCACCCCTCAGTGCTCCTGGACCTGTGATTACCCCAGATAGGTGTTCTGGTTAAAAAGCGAGAGCTAGATTCCCTCCAGAGGACTGGAAAGATCACATCTAGCTTGTGGTTCAAAGCACTTCTTGAGTTCTCCTGTTAAATAACAGTGTTCCTGTCAGTACCTGTTAGAGCGTGAATGTAAATGAAGAGGGATTTTAACCAAAATCAGAGGGCAGCTTCTCATCACTTTCTACTATTCAGTATTCTGACTGCTAAAGCACAGATTCAGATCAGCTGAAACATTTATTGCTTTGTGTGATTTTATTGTTTTCTGTTGATTGCTAAGACGCTTCCTTCTTTTTTCTTTTACAATAAATGAAAAAAAAAATTGGTTTCAGGATTTTCTAAATGAAACAGTTTATTTAAGATGACACTGCAATTCCCTTTTCCTTCAATATTATTAATTAAAGTGTGTGTTTGGCTATCTTTCTATGTAATTTTCTGTTAATCCATCCATCTATGTCCTTGTGCAGTTTCTCTGTAAAGGTGCTATCTATGAAGTGTGGTTATATTACACTATTTCCTTTCATTTTATTTTTGTGTATTCAAAATGCTTAAATCACAAGCTTTCTATTCTGTAGGTCCTCAGGCTGGTAAAGACCAACTTCAGAGGCCCACATGGTGCTTTGTTAGAAGCAGAATGAGATGTCTTTTCATCTCATTCACATTGGTGATGTCCAGTGAAGGAAAAAATGCTGACAACTCAGAAAGGAGAGCAGGTTTGACATTTTGTGTGGCCAGGGCCAGGGAATGTGAATTTAGCAACTGCTTCCTCTGTTTGTATCTTCAGTCTCCTGGCTCGCTGGTGGGCATAGCTGAGAACCCAAGTCTTTAGGAGGGAGTCTGACCTTGTCTCTCATTACACACAAAGGACTGTTGAAGATAAAAGTCTTCATCTGTGTCCAGACCAGCCCCCCCCAATACAGATACTGCAACAAACGCTTGCTCTGTATAATATCCTGCCAGTTTACTTCAAAAATTATAGAAGAGGTCTTGATTTAGGCATGAGGAGACATTTCTATTCCAGGCCTGGGCGGCTCATCTGGAGCTGCCAGCAGAGATGGATCCAGACAGACACAATGCCCTTCCTGTGAGCAGTGCAAGAGCTATTACATGAGAAAATCCTCTTCTCATACCTAGGCAGGGACAGGATTCCATCTATGACCTAAAGGCATCTGGGTTATTATCTTGTGACCCTCAAATCATCCCTGTTTTTCTGCTGGGCAGCCAGGAATGAGCAGTATTAAATGATATAAACGTACAACTTTATTAACAATGCAAGGAGTGATAATGTAAAAGTAATGCAATTCATCAAGAGAATATTGAATAAAAGTAAAAAGTCTTTTAAATGGTTTCTTTACAAGGTTATCCAGTCAGTGTGTACCACGTTTGTAAGTCATTGTGTATGTAAAAAATTAATGGAAGATTTAATTACAGCAGCATTACCAATGACCTTTTCCAGAATGACTCCATCATGAATCTGTAGGCATTTCAGAACTGTTTTCCAGGTTCCTAGTAATTTTGCTACAAATTAATGACACCCAGCCCTAGCAATAAAAGCCTTGCCTTGTTTCTGTAAAGAAGGGTTTGGGAAGCATTTTGTGGTTTCCTAGCAATGGCTTCACTGTGATTTGTGCAGTTGAGAAGGCGCTTTCCTATTAGTGGAGTTTTAACTGTTTACTCTAAGGGACAGAATATTTTTTCTCCTGTCTAAAGGCAGTAAATTACCATTCCATTGATAAGATTGGAGAACCTCTGTTAACTTGGGCTTAGTCAGGAAACTTACTCTGTCTGAAAGCCATCTGGACTCTTATATTCATTGCTTCTCCAGGCCTTTCAGATCAAACTGCTTAGATGAAAAAATCAAAAAAGGCTTTTCCTGTTGTCTTCTCAAAATAGGTTCTTGAAAACCTAGCCATCTTAGGCTACCTAGCCATGGTAGACAAGGTTATTGAAGCTAACTATTGACTTTCTCCATTGCAATAAGCAATTAAGAGTTTTCAGACCATGGTAGACAAGGTTATTGAAGCTAAACTCATAGTTCATTGTGTGTACATTCCTTTCCCTATATTGTCTTAATAGTTTAACTATATTTAGAAAAAAAATACTCCCTAATTTAGTGAGCAAACTAAGTAAATAAGAAACAAAGACCTACAGAAGTCTGGTAAGATAAATGAGATGGTATCTTTAAAACAACGTGAGGACTCACCAGTTGGGGAGGGAAAAACAAACTCCTACCAGCTCTTCACATTGCTGTCTTTGGGGCTTGCTTTTTGTTTCCCGAAGAGACAGACACAAAAAGAAAAACAAATCAGTTCTGATTGCTGGCATAATAAATATCCAAGGCTTTTTTATCCTTATCCAACAAGGAGAGGTAATCTTCTGCATGCTGTCCTGTGTCTTTCCTTTTACATGCAGCTTTTCCTAGGTCATGCACACTGGATACAGAAATCCAAACTTGCTTCTGGAGCACTTAACATTAAACACTTACTGAAAGATGGTCACTAGCAGGTTAAGATGTTGCAGCTCTGCTGTCTGCTCAGCCCTCTCTGTTGGGCATGACTGCCCCAAAGCAGGTGCGGTGGAGAAGGATGCGTCCATGCTCCTCAGCCACTTTGGAAAATTATCTAGTGATACAGTTTATAAAATTGATGAAAGTGGGGTTCAGCTGCAACACCTAATTTTTGCCCAGTCAGGGCGGGCTTTGTTCCTTATGATGTCTTGTCTAGTCATTTTTAATTCCACAGATGACAAGGGTCTTCATCGCTTCCCATGGAAACCTATTTGAAAGAGTCCAGCAGATCATTATGGATAATGCAGAATTCCTTTCCATTTGCTGCATTTGCTTAGTCTCATAGAACTTCCAAACGTGCCACAGACTTATCCTGAGATGTAACCTTCATCATGCTGGTCGGTCTGTCCATTCAAAAAGAGCCATAGGCATCTGGTTTGCATTTATTATTGGCGAGCAGTACTCATAGGGTTCAGTTGCTTGCTAGCTGCTCTGCATATGAGTAGCTCTTATCTCTGAAGGCAGCATCATAGCGGTTGATCAGGTTTAAGAAGCTTTTTATTAGCAGGGGAAAAAGCTGCCACTTTAGGAATCAGGTGACCCAGAACCATCTCTGCAGCACAGAGGAAAACATCCCTCTCTGTTCACACTCCTCTAATTACATTTAGTGTAGTATTGTTTCCATCTAAATTATAGCAATTATATACAAAGATCTTCTTTGAAATCATTTAATTAAAGAGTAGCTAATGCTCTGTGCTTTTGGAATGCTAATATACTGCCTTCTACTTAGGAAACCATGTTTTTCCCATTAATTATCTTTATCATAGAAGAATTTCAATGGCAGAAGACTTTTTTTTAATACTGTTTTACAAAGCAAGCAGTTCTGCTGAGTTTTGTGGCCAGCAAAGCACAAGGAAAGCTTTTCACTCTCTTTCTGGGTAGTCAGCTGATGTTATGCCTGGGGAATAACATCTTCTTGAGATGGGTTCTATACTTGTGCCTTGGCTACTTGAAGTGTGGAGTTTCTCCGGCCATGTTATCTTCTTGGTTCAAGCAACTGTCTGTGTTTATGTTCTCTCTTCCTCCTTCTGTGTAATAAACACCCAGGTCAAATCCCGAGCAGAGATAAATCTGCTGGCCTAAATGATTCTGCCTCCTATTTAGTGACTACTGAGTCACTGCTTTGCAGAAACAACATTTCAGTCATCCATCAAATTCAGGACAAACAAGGTTCATGGGAAAACTGCTCAGTTATGCAGTAATATTGTGGTGAAACATGCACTCACTAGGAGCATGTGCTGAAAGCACCTGTGTAATAACAGATTCTGGGAATTGCTGGAATAAAGTCTTCTACCTGAGTAGAACTTGGAAGCCTCCTTAACTGAGTATGTCTCCTTCCTTCTCCCAAGTGACCTGGGTTTGCAGGGCATGGTTGGTGCGACCATGGTGACAGGAACAGGCTCTCTCGTGTCCCATGATCATCCTACACAGCTTCACAGCTTGGGTTGTGGTGCCCTGTGGTCTGCATTTTTCTGGGGTAGTTACGCTGTCTGTATATTCACTGGTTATTTCACCAGGAAAAGATCCTGCTAAAAGTGGGTGTGAGATGAGAAATATTGTCATGAGTATGATAATACTGGTCGTGTTGCCTTTAGTCTTATACTATCTAGAGTCCTTTACCAGTGAGTATGATAATACTGGTCATGTTGCCTTTAGGATACACTGAAATGGTCTTATACTATCTAGAGTCCTTTACCATTGGGCTAAGTCTGTCCCAGCTAAGAAGTCAGTGCAGTACATTTTGAATTAATTAGGAAAGTTTCAGCATGACAGAGAGTGGAAGCAGCTCTTGCTGCTTTCTTCTGAGATGTGCATAGCTGAACCAGGCTCTGGAATTAGCTATCTAAAAGCAAAAGGGGATGTGATCAGTCTGGGCCTCTCCCTTTGTACTGAGTAGTGGTCTGAAGGACCTGACTAGGCAGGTATCAGATGCACTAGTGAAAATTTTGGTCCAGAATGCGCCCTCTGCATATAGGAAATGGATATGTATTTTTTTCCTATTGGTTCACCTGAACCAGCATTGTTTCATAGGGAAATTTATAAATCATCTGTCTCTTTTCCTGTTTCACTTTTTGATTGGAATATATAGAAAAATATATATATATATATATATATTCTCATAAGCACAGAAATTATGTTAGTGAAAAATTTGGTAATGGGAAACAACGCTCTTTTTCTCTTTTCTAAATCTTCCAGTAAGGATGATATAATAATTCCTACTGCGTGACTGTCAGAAATTTGGGCTTCATTCATATAAAATTCTTAAAATCTGGAACTTGTATTATAGATGAATTTTTAGGTTTTTTTTATGTATTCATTTGAAATGACAAAAAGTTGATTCATTTCAAATGGGCTCTATCACCGGGGGATTTCTGTTATTACTTGCTTTGAAGTGTTGCCCCTGTCAATAAGAAGCTGTAGTTTTGTTTGTGGCTTTCAAAGTCTGGTCACCTGTGTCCCTACCCTCATCTCCTCCTGTTATCCACTTCTTTGGAAATCCAGCTGCAGCTGATTGAAAAGCTGTTCCTTACTGAGAAAATCATGGCTGGCCAAGGGAAAGGAATCTGTGACTTGATAGAAAACTGAGCACCCTGCAGCACTCGTGGAATGTTTCTAGATAGATGAGCCTTTGTCTGGATAGCTGATGTTATTTTTCAAATGCATACTTTTGCTGTTAATTAGCTTTATTTTGCAAAAGTGTGAGCTTTCAAAATGGGCGAACTACTTGTCACTCCTACTTGCCTCACTCTGCTTTCACCAATTAGAACATAGGCTGCTGTCTTTACAGATTGCTCACTACCAATATCCCAAATATACTGTCAGGTGCTTGTTTTACAATTCATTAAGTAGAAGTTTGTGCAACTAGAAAGTTCGGCACTAGAGAAAGTGAGCCAACTAAGATCGTTTTGAGTCAACCCAACCCATGCATAGCTTTATTTATTTGAATACTTCCCTTGACATGAGCCACTTTACTTTCTAGAATGGTTGTTTATTGTCCTGAGTGATACCTAGTTTCCCCCGTTAGACTTGCGTATTGCCTGTTGTGCAAAAGGCATGGAAGACCTTCCAACACAGGTTGTTCAGAAGACCAGGAAAGCGCTAGAGAATCTCAGGATGTGATAGGAAATGGGGAACAAAATATCACGACTGACTAACGCTTGCCTGCATCAAGCTCTAAGACCGTGTGTTGGTTTCTGCAGTTGAGATTCATAAGAACATGTAAACATATCCCTGGATGACTTGGTATCTTTCTTTTCCTTCCAATGCTTAGAGTTTTTGGCCACTTCAGTCTCCGTTCGGAATGGCAGCTGGTCAAGGTGGACTACAAGTCTCTCTTCAGCCGGAGGTGTAACAAAGATGACTACCAAACGTGGCACCTGCATAATCAGGTACTCTCACCACGTAGGGAGGGGATGGAGGCCTCCTTTTGTCATACTCTGTGTTGCCAGTTTGGGCTTTTGGTATCCATCAAGTCCCCATTTAACCCGATGATGCTGTATTTTCCCTAAAGCACATGCGTGAAAAAAGTTCCATCTTCTCCAGGTGAATTAGGGAGTTGTTAATTTATCTTTGTATGAATTTCACCAGCTAGATCTTTTTACTCTCAGTGCTCAGGGCGATGCAAAGACTCATCTTGTGATTGAATTGTAGGAGACATTGAGCTCTTTGTTGCTCTGTTAGTGACTCAGGAAAAAAAAATTCTTTGACTCTATTTCTCTTACTCAAAAAAAAATTGAAACACAACAGAATAAAAATGTTTATACATCCTGCAGGTGTCTGTAAAACTCTGGAGAACTATTGAATAAAAGACACCTAAGAATGAAAAAAACACATTTTATTCAAGAGTATATGCTTTCCTTTTCATAAACCCAGCTTAATTTCATGCAGGATAGATTTAGGTCTTGAAGCCACTGGAAGCTTGGTACTCTTGCAGATTGCTTAGGGGTTACTGGCCAGGTGTGATCTCCCACTCCCAGCAGAGGTATTGAACTGGAGCCAGAGCTATCGTCACTGTCACTTTCTGGAATGAAATCTGTGAATTAGAAGTGAACATTAATTTGGCAAGGATGTATCAAATGGCTGAAGTCATAAAAGAGAATAAATGAAAATAATTTAAATGAAAGAAAAGGGAGAACATGTGAGAAAACAGACATTTATCTTGGGAATCAGTAGTAATGAGAAATAGAAGTATTTTAGTTAGGCATTCTCCTTTTTTTTCTTACCTTTATGCAGACAAGTTATTTCTACCTCAGAGAAAGTTCTGTTTATAATAGTTTGCCTAAATGTCAAATTTTTTTTGGAATTACTTCCAACAGTGCTCTTTAGTGTGCAAAAAGCTCAGTGTAAAATACCATCAGAATTACTGGAGGGATGTAACAAAGCCAGATTTTAGAAAAAGAAAGCCAGGACTACTAGGTTCTAACCTAGGATGTTCCCAGTTTTGGGCTTGGGTGGTTCCTCCCATAGTGGATGACATCTGACATGTGGGAGAAATCCTGACATACGTCCCTTGTGTTTTGAGGATTATCCTTAGGACTGGATATGCTAGTGGATGCCATCTGAAACACAGTGTAACCAGGTGCCTGTGATGGTTTGGGCCCCTTGGCACTTTGGGCATGTGGTAGCTGGCATTCTTCTTCATTAGGGAGCATCCTTTGCTCAACTCCTCTCAAGAGGGATTTTGCAGTGTTGCTCTGGTGATGGGAGGTGTGATTGAACTGTGCTTAAGGACAGCTTTGCAAAGCCAAAAAATGAAGCTGGACGCTTAACTCGCAAATCTTCCAGTGGTAATTGGATGCTTTAATTGCCTTTTGTGTCTTTGAATAATATAGTCTGTTTAGGGACCAGCTGTGACTACAACTCTCTGTTCTTTTTCCTCTTTTTCTTTGGTTGCTGAAGGGGGAGCCTTGTGTCATGGGAGAGAGGAAGATCTATAAAAAACGCAAGCCGGGAGCCCAGTGTTCCCTAAGCTGGGACTTCTCCCAAACTGTAGTGTCTGAACCATGTGTCTGTGGACACGGAGACTTTGAGTGGTGAGTACATGACTCTGCTAACTATTGAAGGGTCTCTCTTGTGCTTTAGCAGTGGCTGAGTTACCTGTCTGGACAGAAAACCCTGCAGGGAAAGTGGGTCTTATGCTGCTTCCTGGCTGTAAGGGGACCATGTAGCACAGTTTTGCTCCACATGCCATGGAAGTGTGGAACACCTCAATGCATGGGAGGTATTGGCTTCATCTGTGAGGGAGAGCTGTTCGTCTCATTGGAAATTCAAACGTGTAATTCAAAGCAGGAAATTGCAAGTGTTAATTGACCTTTTTTTGACTGTCATTTTAGAATTGTGACAGCCAGCTGCTTCTCTTTGGCCATGCCTTACAAGAGGATGAAGGAATCTCTCTTTCATCACTTCCAAGGTCATTGAGAACCTAGGGAACAAGCCAGAGATAACATACTTTTTTTTTCTTTTCATAATTTCTCTGAATTTCTAGGAACTATTTGTTGCTTTTTAGCACTGTTTTATTGTGAAATGCACTGAAACTACTCTGTGACACGGTTGTGCAGCCCACCCTTGTTTGATGTAGCCACTTGTGTTGCATAAGTATTGATGCCTCTAACCTAATGGGACTAAAATTTCCAAACTGCTTTAAGGTTCCTTTGGAAAGCAACTTTAAAAAAAAATGGGTAAAGAGTGAAGCAGTTTGATACTGCTCTTACACTCAGAGGCAGGAGTTCTGGAAAAGGAGCACTATCCAGGATCTCTGCGCAAAGAATTCTTACAGTGGACCTGTGATAGATTACTCCTGAAAGAATTAAGACTGTCAATAGTTGTAATATTTGGACTTAAATGTTCAGAATGTCATTGAAATAGGGTTGAAAATATCCTAAGAACAGATTGGCTGAGAAAATACTTCTGTTTTTATAATGAATTATCAGGATCATCAGCTTATGCCATATCAGTGTGCTTTCATAAAGGTTATACTTTATATACTCTTATATATGTACTTCACTTATACTGTATTCTTTCCTAAAACAGTGTCAGGTATGAGATCGGCACACTTAGCAGGACTTAGGCCAGCTGATACTCATAGCTCTTTTCTAAAATGGACACTCAGAAAAATAATTAAATAGACTAAAATGTTTTCTTCAGCATTGGAATAGTTTTATTCTAAGAGAGATTCAGGGATATAGAGCAGAGATTTTCATCTTATCTGGATGGATGTTTAATTTGTTTCTAATGCTAAAATTACATCTGAGACTCCTTAGTTGGACTCATGAGATCTGTCCTCGTTGTTCTTATCCTGGGGACTTGCAAGATGAACAAACTTTTCTGCTTTGCAGTACCTGCCCTTAACGTTGGCATGCCACCGAGCTGAACCAAGTACTGATCTCTGGAGATGCCTTTGAATCTGCTCTTTGCCACTTTCTACCTCACCAGCTTTCTCATTTCACAGTCCAACCTGTTGTCTCTTCTAAGCCTTAAGTGGAAAACCACAGTAGTTAAATTGCCCTTAAGTACAGTTCTGTCTTGAAAAGAGACTGCATCAAAATGCACCTTTACAATCAATTGACCTGTTCCTTGCAAACACTGAGTATCATTGTTGCTTAGCTTTCCAACTAAAACGAGAGAATATTGCTTCTAGCCCTTCAAAGGGAATACAATTACAGGACACTAAGCTGGGTTTTGTTTCAGACTCTGCACTGCCAACAGAATTGTTCATGGGGTTCCAATTGCAAAATTGTTATGGCTGATGGTGGAGGACTGGAAAGAACCAGCTTTAGTTTAAGGATGAGTTTTGGTCCTAGTTTGCAGGGCTGACTCGGTGAAGGTGTGGGACAGTAACAATTTAAAGAAACCCCTCGTAATGCTGCAAAATAGGATACCAACATGGAGTTACATTGAAATAAGCTAATTTTCAAAGATGGAGGGTACTTACACATTCTGACTTCTGCTGTCTCAAGTGTGAGACAGATCCTTAGTGAATGACAAGATATAGGTTATTCTAGGACATGGTTTATCTGCCTCCTTTTGTGTTTCTGTATGAGAAGGCATGGTGCTGACACACTTTTCTGTCTACTAAATAGGAGAAGGGTCTAGACCAGGAATTCTTGGAGCTACGTCTCCACTGTAGGTATGTACAGTTGGACAGGTGTCTCCTATGCTTTCACTTGGTCCTTTTGAAACAGATGTCCACTCAGCCGTTTTAAGTTGGTTTCACAGATTTGCCATTTCTGCCTGGAAATTTTGACTGCTCTGTCTCTTGTGAGCTGAATGGGTCTGGTGGAGAGAGAGAGAAAGGAGAGGAGGTGGCAAATGGGGTCCTGTAAACACAAATGCATGACCTAGGGCACCTTCTGGGCTAGGTAGAGCCCTTCCTACCTTTGCACACTTGGATAAAACCACTTCATGGCTTGCTTCATGGCCAGTGGCTGAGTTTACTGGCTAGCAGGTCCCAAAAGATCATCTCTAGGCTTCCAGCAAGCAGGTTTTGGGGCTTGTTCTGGTCACAGAGCATCCCATACTATCATGTCTGCCCTTCAAGTGCTGGACAGGCAGACAAATGATTGTAGGAGCCCTCCAGGGCAAGCTGGGGGCTGTGCTACCTCCAATACGGTCCCAAGCCCTTTGTCCCCATCTGCCTTTCTCATATTCCAGAGATATCTGTTCCTTGCTGCTAGATATAAGGCTGATCTGAAAGATCCAGGACCTCACAAGCCAAGAGCAGGGGTAACTCATGCCGACTCTAGTAGTCATTGCAGAGCTCCTTTTTTTGTTCTTTTTTTTTGTTTTTCTCCATTTTTTTGTTTGCTCCTTTTTTTTTTCTGACAGAATGGCAGAAGAAGCTCAGAAGTGTTATTAAAGTGCTCACTGATCTTTCTCTTCCCTCCTCCTGCTTCTTTATTTACTCTGTCAAGATAACTTTCCTGGGGAAGACAGAGCAGCAGCTGGACTTGATTATTTCCTTAACTTATGCAAACCCCGGGGCTTATGAGAAAGAAGGTGGGCAGCATGTGAGGTTTTAATATACATTTACCAGAAGTTAATGAACAAGCACAGAACCTTGAGGCATACAGCAATGTTGTCTTTAATTTTATTAAATATTTATGCAGCTCTTTTCTTCTTTGGGGCAAAGTACAGCTCCTCCTGAATATTTTTAATTACCAAGTCACTGCTAGGCATTTTTGACTGTGCAGGTTGGACCCACTGAGAATGACTAAATTGAATGTTGAGAGAAAAAGCATTAGGGAATCTCTGAATCTTTTAAAGTAACAGAATTTTTGCCCTTCAAAAAAAGTAACAGTAGCAGCTGGGGTCACTGGAGACATAGCACAATTTTGCCTTACCAAAGCTCTTCCTGGAGACTTCTGTTGGCAATTCAGACTCTGAAGGGGTGAAAGATAAAACACAGAGTATCTTAAAGGGCACAGAGAGCTTTCAGTGCAGTGGCTTCTGTGATGTCTTTGTTTCCACAGAGGTTCCATGTGTTGGCATTTGCTGACTTGCTTTAGGCATAAATCCAGGATCCCTTTTTGTTCCTCCCTTGAATCCAGCCTGCCAATAAGGGATATGTGTAAGAACCTAATTCAAAGCTTATTAAAACTTAAAGAATGCTTTGGATTAATCCTATTGCTTCATTATTGTATTGGCATGCAAGGGCAGCTATAAAAATGAGCTGTGTGTGCTTCCACTCTTTGGTGGCCCCAGAACACACCAGCATTCTGGATTGCCTTCCCACGTGACACAATGTCATGTAGTCCTTAGGCTATCAAGCTGGGCTGAGTTGTTTTAGGTGGTTGTTGGAAAAGCTTCAGCTTTGTTTTTTTTCACTGGCTAGTCATAGCTTGGTCAGAACAGGAAGGCCATTAATGTATTTACCTTGGCCAGCTGCTCAAAAGCGCTCCTAGTGTTTTACATTCCTAACTACTTTCTTGGGAAAAAAGTGGCATCTTGGAATTAGTCTGGTGTGTTCTGAAAGCAAAGACTGAAAAAAGCAAAAAAACAAGAGAACACAAGAAAATAAATTAATATGGATTAATAAGAAAAAATACCCAAGTATAATCTTCTTTCTGAACTCTTGCCTCTGTTTTGTTTGTTTCTGAGCTCCTGCCTCTTGTTTTTGAAAGAAAAGTCTGCTGGTGCTTTGGTTGGTGATCTTGATGCTGTCAGGTCTCACTTATCCTCTAAGAAAGTGTTTCTGCCCCTCAAACTAATGAAACATTTTATCGTGGATAACCCTAATCCATGATGTCGTGTTGTACAGCAGAGCACCACTAGCAAACACACGTTGGGGACAAAAGTGTTACCTAAATCTCTGAGCTAATTCTAGGGAATGGGTACCAGGATGCACTTACCAACTATTGTCTCCGTAGTGACTATGGCTATGAAAGACACAGCAACAACCAGTGCGTCCCAGCCTTCTGGTTCAACCCATCCTCCCTGTCCAAGGATTGCAGCATTGGTCAAAGCTACTTGAACAGTACTGGGTAAGTGAGCCTAAACATCTCTCTCTTTTTGGTGACCTTGCAGTAGGCAAGAGAACCTAGATGGTCCTTATTCTCTGCATCCCACCTGGCTGTTTTCCAGGCTTTCTTGTGAGGTAATATTTGCAGCAGCATCTGTGTGGAACATTGCCTCATTCTTCAGAGACAGGGAGAAGCACATTAACATAAGTGACAGGTAGATATTGTATTGCTATCAAGTGATGTATGATCCCTGGAGCCCAGAGTTAGAGCTCCCCTTTGCTTCAAAATTAAAACACGAATCAAGAAGGTCTATCTGAGCGGCGTCTGAACATTTAAAAGGACAGGCTTGAGGTATTTTACATCATTTTCTGTGGAACCTCTTCCCATCTTACAGCTCTTATTTATAACATCTTCTGGGGAGGCTCAAATGTGCAATTTTTGTCCTCATGGTTTTTTTTTCCCCTGTCATTCTCACTTGGTGTATACAGTGCCTTGAGTTTCGGAAAAGCTACACGTGCTGGTTTTTCATGGTTTCATCTGGAACTGATGGCAAGTGTTGGTTTATTAGGGTAGTGTTGTTCTGGAAATGCTATTCCATTATGGTGGGGTCCCTCTGAAATGCTGGTTCCACATGCTGCTGTGGAGCTGCCCTGGTCCTTCCCTGATGCTGTGTCCTCTGATGGCTTTGTAGGGCTGCTTGTGAGCCACGGCTCCTGCAAGCTGGTTTCTAATGACAGGACTGTTCACAGAGGGTGATTAAAGGTGGCTGAAGAAAGTGGGGCCGCCGTGAGTCTGGAGTCACTTTACCTCAGATACACTCTTTGAGCTGAGAGATTGCTGTGAATATGGGACGTGAGTGCAGGAGTCCTGGCCAGTGTGTCCGCCTATAGGCTTCACTACAGAGAACAAGCAGAAAATAGCAGGGCTCTGGGTCTTATTCCATCCTGTGTGGCCAGTGGGAATATTTTGAAAGGGGCGGATCCCCCTAAACAACACTGCAAATTGCCAAGTATCTTGCAAATTAGCTACTTTTTGGCCTCCAAGCAGAGCTAGGCAAAAACAAAACAAAACAAAACCACACATTCCTTGATTTTTTTAAAAATTGGAGTGGGCAGAGCCCTTGCCAGATCATCCAAGTGCCTTCTAGCAGAATAGAGGCAGACACAATTTAATAAAAAGCATAATAAAAAGCTTGTATGCAAGGGGCAATTCTGCAGGCACCAGTAGTTTGGGGCAGCACTCTGGCTTTTAGCAATACAGAGTAATTCACCTCCACAATGTGTGTGTCTTCTCTGTGGTGCCACTGAGAATCTCTGGAGAAGGTTGGATTGTGATTTGTTTGGTTTTCTCTAGTTTAATAAAGCATTAGGGTTCTTTGACTCTTCCTTTCAGTGAGACATTCGTGCAGGCAGTTATTCTGAAAAAAAAAAGGCATACGCTAATACAGAAAAACAAATAAATGTTTCCATCCTCCTCCTGAGCCCTCTTTTTGTTACAACTTCCCAGGTACCGAAGGATTGTATCTAACAATTGCACAGATGGCTTGAGAGAGAAGTACATGGCCAAGATGGAGAAATGCCCTGGAAAAGCACCTCGGGGACTGCACATCCTCACCAGTGATGGAAAATTGGTCACAGAGCAGGGACACAATGCCACCTTCATCATCCTCATGGAAGAGGTGCGTCACTGTGCTCAGAGAAGCTTTGCAGTATCTCGTGACTGGCACCCTTTTCCTTCTAGCTGCTAGGCCAAGGAGAGAAAAATACTGGTCGGGTGATGGTCACAAAATGCTGAACACTCTGAGACTTAGGAGACAGACAAGTCATGAACATAGGAGCAACAGTAGCAGGACAGACTAGAGAACTGCTTCTTCAGGATCCAGTCTGACAGTAAACAGTATTGGATCTCTAGGGAAATCATATTAGAAACAGTGCAAGTGTAGTGTCTCTTCCCTTCCTAATGCCAGAGGAGCCTGTTGACAGTTTGGACCTGCAAGAATACAAGAAACTGTGCAAGCCTCAGATTTTTTTTCTAATGATATATAAATATATTATTAAAATACACCTCTATTAATTTAAAACCTTCTACAGAAACTAAATGCTGTGTTGGGACAACTCTAATCTGACAGAGCCTCTTTACAGACATCCTCAGAGGTTCACACATGCTCTGCTTTTATACAAAGGGGATTTCTTGTCTACCTGGCTGATTCTTTTATATTCTGCAGACTTGACATGATAAGACGATTTGTGTAGACGCTAGCGAGTGGGAGTTCAGAAAAGAACAGACATAATCTAAAAATTAGGAATCTAGTAGTAATTTATTAGGGAACTCAAGTGGAACTGCATATAAAGAATGATAAACAGATGGGGAATAAAGGAGCAGTCAAGTAGCTGAAGAGTAGAGTCTTTACAAGCCTTTACAAGACTTCAGAGATTGAAGAGGCAGCTGAATAAATAGATGAGGATCTTTAGCCCTATGTCCTGTGTCCAAAATAAGGATAGTTAGAAAATTATTTAATTGAAACAGTTCTTTTCTGAAGGAAAAGGATTTTTAAGTACATATCCTCGTGGGTGAACAGTATATTCCACAGAGAATTTTGTGCTGAGTTTATTTCTTGAAAGAAAGCAATTTGAAACGGGCAGGGCAATGACATTTGAGGCAAAAATATTCCGATCTTTCAGTGTGAACTGTGAATGTCTGAAGGCAGAATCAGGAAAACAAATTAATTTTCATCCGAATGTTTTCTGATAGGTGGAGAAAATAATTTTCCAAGAACCTAATTATTACATGCCCTGCTGTCATGCACATTGATTCCTGCCTCCCTACGTTTTCTCTGCTTGGTCTCTTTCTTGGTGCTTTGTACTGCACCTATGTCTATACTCGTCTTCTGAGCTGAACTGTAGACTGAAAAGCCTTCTGATGGGCAAATCTGCAGCCTCTGTTCAGCCTCTTTACTACTCCAGACCAGCCTAAATGATTGTTCATTTGGCAGTGCTGTCACTGAATCTTTCTGTCCCAGATCTACTGTTTGTACTGCCTCACAGCTTCTCTCTTTCAGTAATTACACAGTGATCATAAAGCTCAGTAGAAGGGTGGTAACTGCAAATGAGCTGAGAAGACAAGCGGTGATACTCAAAGAAGTCCAAGTAGCTATTAGAGCTCTGCAAATCCATTAGCAGATTGCAAAACCATATTTGTAAAAAGAGATACCCACATCCACATCATATCTTCATGCAAACAATTTGACAGCTGTATTAGAGAAACACCTTTGATTTCAGCAACAATGGGGTTCTGTGCCTGTGAATATGGGAAGAAAAGTTCACTCCAGAACCCCTTTTCTACCAGCAGTTGCTTTGTTTCTGATCCTTGGTTCTTGTTGAACTAAGATTTCTCTTACCTCTGCCAAACAATGTGGATTGTTTGAAGTTGTATGACTGAAATATATTCTGTAGACGCACACACACTGGATGTTGAGGCTTGGTTCTTAACTTCAGATAGCCAAAATTCAACAACCTCTACAGTTCTATCATGTTGCTAGAGCGGCCTCCAGATAGGAGAACTTTCTGAGGCTAGTCTTGGTGGGGGTACAGCTTTGAAAGAATCTTACCTGGGAATATTCCTGTCCATCCTTTCCACTACCCCTTGCCTGCCCACTGAATTCAACATGTGGAGCTCCAGGCTTTGTGCCAGCCCTTCGTTCATCTTGTTTTGGTAGTTTATGGGCTTAAAGCAATAAAATGCACTTCTTGAATACGTATGGAGAGCAATTGTTTTTATCCATTTGAAAGGGCTCCATTTTTATTTTAATTTACATTCATAAACTCCAGAATATCTGACACCATATGTAGGGATAGCGTTCTGCTTTTAAACAGAATTAGTGTGCAAAGGCTGGCATTGCACTAAAAACCCCTCTTTCATAACTGGGTGGAAAGATCACATGCCACTGCTTACCCATGAGAAGTCTGTCTGTTCCTGGTGATTCGCTACTTCAAACCTTCTCATTTCAAAAGGAATCAGATTGGGGAAGCAAGAAGGAAATAGAAAAGAAAATTTAAGGCTTGAGAGGGAAGCTGACGAGGCAGGTACAAAAGTTTTCAACCCAAGGTCACCAGTGATGAATACAGCACAGATCAAATTTTTATCTTCTGTTCAATGTCTTCCACATGAGATGAGCTTGTGGTCTTAATACTTTCCCTTGAGAAGTAGTTCCAAAGGATTTAACAAGCTGTAAGAGCCTTTCTACCAGATAACTCAATATCCCAGGGGTGTAATTTTGTCCCTGCTAGAGAATTTCATTGAATGACTCAAAAAACTTTGTCAGAAAGATCTTATTGGCTATTCAGTGTTACCTATGGGTTTTGGTATCACTTCCACTCTGGTCCTCTATATTTTAGTTTTGGTTTCTGATATATTTTTCATGTCCTAATAGGACAAAGATGAAAATGAAGCCCTAATAAAGTCAATTAGCAAAATTCCTCTGGTTCCTGTGGAGTGGGAAGGAGAGAGAAATAACGCTGAGGCCTCTGAGTCCTGCGGATGTCTCTTTCTCTGTGAGAGCCTTTGTTGTATGATGGCACCTTTGTTCTTAGGTGCTGGTCATTTGTGTTAGAGCAGACTGTGAGCTGTTTCTTGATTCAAGGACCTTATTTCCTGTGATATGCCTTTCTCCTGACTGTCCTGGAATGATAAGAAGTCATAATATGAAATGGTTATGCAGAAAGCTAAAGAGATTTAATCCGATGTTTAGTTTTAATTCAGTTCAATGCAATCATTGCAGTGGGCTTTCGTTCTTTCTAAATTAGCCTTGTTTTGTGTTACTTGTAATCAGTTAGTTTTGTCAGCTGGGGATAAATACAAAATAAGGCTCCCAGGAACTGAAATAACAGACACTCCTCCTGTTCAACTACAGTGGTTTAAAGCGTGACTTAAATTAAAACAGTGCAGTTACTGCCTCTAGACAATACCTGCAATTCTAGAATCTCTTGTCTGTTTTTTCCTCCTTCATTTAATAGCTGTCATAGAGAGTAATCCTAAAAGAAATTTTCTCGTCATCTATTCCATTCTCCTGTGTATCACCAGGCCCTATCTCTGTCTTGACTGGCATTAGACAAAAGCTGTCAGTCCTCTGTGTGGAACTCAGCCCACATAAATTCAGCTGTCCAAAAGTTACATGTTTGGCTGAAATTAGTCATCTAGACTCTCTCTGTCATCAGGGTAGGTAGACAGACACTTGCAGAGGATAATTCATGTCACCTGTCTCAGACACTTGTTTTAGGATGGGATGTATTGGTCTGTGCAGGTCTCTCTCTTTCCACTATCTAGCCAGGAAGCCTGGAAAACTAGTTAAACTTAGAGTGTCTCAGTACCTGGGTACCGTTTCTTTGAAGTGTCTTGCAGGGCCACATCAGCAATTGTTCAGTCTCCAGAGTGTCCTTAATGATCCGGTATGTGCCTGGGAATTGATCTCAAGTAGATATCTACCCTGTCGTGAATGTAGTGCTTCCCATCCCAGCTGCCTTTAATGGACATCACCCATTCAGCAATGGGTTGTGCAAAGGCCTGGCCATTTCACTGACACTCAAGCACCAAGTGTGTGTTGCACCAGGTGATCCAAATGTGGTCACTCTGACCAGCCAGTATCACTGAACCCAGTACGGTGGAACAGCATCTCATTACAGCTGTAAATTTCGAAATAATCCAAGCATTACTGGTATAAAATTACCTCATGCTGATTTGAGTCTGGCCCTGTTAAGGATTGGCAGAAGAAAGCAAGGCTTTTTTCGGGATAAAGCTCTGGGTTTGTGTTCCTGCTAATGAAATGGAGCTGAGTAGTGGAATGAAGGGTATATAAATGATTCTTACTAAACCAGTCTCCTAATTCAACCTCTCTGTTGCAGGGCGATCTCCAGAGGACAAACATTCAGCTTGATTTTGGAGATGGCATTGCAGTGTCCTATGCTAATTTCAGTCCTGTTGAGGATGGCATTCGGCATGTTTACAAGAGTGCTGGGATCTTTCAGGTGACAGCATATGCCGAAAACAGCCTGGGCTCTGACACTGCTGTTCTCTTCCTGCATGTGGTCTGTAAGTACTCCCAGATGCTGGACTCCATGAATGAAATCCTGACTCCGCTGAAAATCCCTGCAAATTCAGCGGAGCTGAGGAACTCATGCAACTTCACCTACATAAACAACTCACACTCTTCCAAAGCCTTAGCCTTTTAGGCTCCCTCTATCTTACTAGATGAATGTTACTGAGTGTCTTAAGAACATGCCTTTTTACATCAGTATGTTTACAGCCTGAACAGATACAGAGAAAAGCTTGAGAATTTTTCTTAAGGTTTCTGAAAAGGGTCAAAACCCAAGCAGATTATGAAAGAAGGTCCAAATATGCGTTTTCAATGTCTTACTAATAACAAAGAGGTTTCAACTAATCTGCCAAGTTTTGAGCCACCTGTTCAGAATTTGGGTGATTTCAGTGCTGACTGCACATGGCAAAAACATTACAAAGATCACAGTTCCTGGGGTATGGATGTGCTGATGAATGTAATACTTTTCATGTTTCATGTATTTGACATGCACACCTGACTTGCCCCTCCACTTGGAAGGTGAATACAACTTCCCTCCACTTGGCACATGATCAGACTGAAGTGTAGAGCCCTTAAGGGAATTTTTCAAAGCCACAGGAAACAACAAAGATCGTAAAACCTAGGGTAAGATTTGGGCGATCCTGGATCTTTGCCCTGTTTTCAGGCTGTTAGGTCCCCCTCTGTGTTTGGATGCATCTTTTAGGTTGTGCTCCTGGCAGTATTCCTAGGCTGTGTACATCTTTCTGCTTTGCTTGTTGGGATACCTTCTCTCCTGTCTGCCTTTTATTTGATCTTTTCCACAGGAAGGAAGCAAGTCAGAAATTTCCAAAGTAAAGATCATTTTTCTTTCTAATTTCAAGCTCCCTGTGTGAAGGAATAAATGTTCCTTGAAGCTTTTACCGTGCTCATAATTCCCTCAAAGTCAATCATGGCTGCACTTAACAACTTGTTATTAGAGCATTAACTGTTTTTGCCTTCACCTTGGGCCATTAGCTGACAGAAGTGCTGGTTACCTGGTAATAACAACCAACTTCATGTGGATTATCTAAATTTCTCATAGGAACAGCTGTTTCACAGTGAGGATTTTGGAGCAGAATGCAAAGAGGGCAGTTGTTTGGCCTTCTTGTGTCACTGCCCTCTTCTGCCTCAGCATCTCGGATCTCTCCTTTGACCTTTATAGCCTTTTTAGATAGCCAGCTTATATATCAAGAGAAATATTTTCTAGGTATTTACATTCAAACAAACAAAGGTTTAGCAGTGGTCAATATTCTTCTTACTTGTTTGCTGGTAGAGATCCCTTTTGAAATGGAGAACAAAAAGAGTTGATTTCAAGGGGCCAAAACCAAGAACAGGACCCCATCGTGCGAGGAGCTGTACAGGCTGATGGTAAAAGAACAGCTCTTGCTTTACAAAACTCTTGTAATCCAGGTAGGTGAAGGAGTGGCTGATGTTCCCATTTCACACCTGAAGAGCTCAGTTTAAACCAGCAAATCTCCTGCTTCCCCAAATAAGTGTCTTCTGTGAAAAATATTTCCCTTCTTTCTTATTTTTGTCCTCTCCTTGTCACTGTGAATGAAAGTCTAGCACTATTACTGAAAGTAATCACTATTTTCTCCATCTGTTTTTTGTTTTTGGAAAGGAACTGGCTTCTTAATTTTGGACTGGACTTGATGTGCTGGATTAGTTCTGAGCATTTACTTCTATTACATTTAATTTTACATTGAAACTTTTTATTATTTTTTAAGTCTTTGGGAAGCAACCCGATCACTACCTTAAATGCTTTGGCATGACGTCATATACATCTTCCAGTTCGTCCTCCTGTTTGCTTGTGAAAGCTTCAATGAGCTACAATAAAGTTTCACAGAAATTAAAATTTGGCAACACTAATTGATCCCCCACCACACACAAAGAATTCTTAAGGTCTGGCCAAAGTCGGGAGGATACCAAGGGGAACATTTTTTGCCTAACATCAAGAACCTTTACTCTGAAGACCTCATGAAGAGGAAATGTCAGCACGTATTTAATCAAGCCATGAACTCTTTCCGTGTCATCACATTTTAACTGCCTTTGCTAAAATTTGCCCACAAATTTTGGTGCTCAGTGCATATATTTTCAGGCTCTTGCTCTTTTGCCTCTTATCCCTCAAGCCCTTGAGAGCAGCTTGCCCTATGCAATGCACTGCCAGTTCATAGCCCTCACACTTCATGTAAAAAATTTCCCTGTCTTCTAAACTCAGCGCTGACCCTGAGATTAGCAGTGTGGAAAATGGGCACTTTTGCCTCCCCTAGAATTAAGCGTGATAAGGAATTGAGTGATCTTGTTTATTAATCTTTCATCTTTCTCTCTTGCTTGTTGACAGAGATTTTTGCAGTGCTCTAATAGAGTCTCTGTGCTGGCATAAAGCATTTGATTTATTTAAAGAAAAGATTTTTTGCTGATCACAACTGAGTGGAGAAGATTTAACTCCAAGTCTCTAATAACAAACTGCCTCTTCGCACAGGTCCAGTGGAGCACGTCCATCTGAGCGTCCCCTTTGTCGCCATCAGGAATAAAGATGTCAACATTACTGCGGTGGTCTGGCCCAGCCAGCCAGGCACACTCACCTACTTCTGGTGGTTTGGGAACAGCACGAAGGTAGAGCAATCCTCTGGTTTCTTTTGCTTCCTAAACTTGTTGCAGCAGACAGGGAACTCTTTGAGACATAATGAAAACCTGCCTTTGCTTGTTTTGTATTCCTTGGGGTTTTTCCTTGTCTAAAAAACGTGTGTCGTTATCTGACCTTTGTGAATTTGTTCCCTCCTATCTCACATTGTTGTTCTTAGGAGTCATTACATTTTTACATTTGTTGTTGTCAGCCCTACTGGAATTTGAAGACCGCTGTTATTACCAGAGTTCACTTGCAACTTAACTAAATTATATACCACTATATATGGGATAATAGTGCCTTTCAACACAGTGTTTAAAAACTGCTGGTGTTCCAATAACCATGGGCCTTTCCATTATGTGCCAGGATGTAGTGTATAATGCTGGATTCCGACACAATACTTTAAAGCTGTTGGTGTTCAAATAACCAGTTGTATCTAGAATTTCAAGCTAGACTGTCAGTGAATTGTTTGTATATCCAGGTTCACAGCCTTGGAGAGATATATATATATATATATCTCATATATATATATGTATATATATGAGATACAGGTGAAATTTCTTTGTACTGAGTTTGCAAGGGACTAGGAAAAATATATTATAAAGAGCCTTTTTATCAATAGTTAAAATAAGTGAAACTACAAAACAGAGTTCCAAGAGAGAAAACAAAGAGTTGCTTATTAGCTACAGCTCCTGTAGGTCTAGGAGTGTGAGAGCTAATGCCCAGGCACTAGATTCCATTATTGCAGTTATGAGCTGTGCAGTTGATAATTTTACAATTTAGCATCTGCTTTTATTTGAAAAGGCAGTTTAGATCATGTTATTGTCTACATGATTGAATTGCAATTGAAGGTGGGTGCTGGAGTGATTTTTACATGAAAATATGGAATTTGAAATAAAAAAAACAGACACACAAGTATTTTATTTTGTCTGTGACAAAGTTGCTTGAGTTGCATCCTCTTCAAAATGGAAAGTAAGCTAGAAAAGACAGAGCAAACCTGTGCTGTTTCCTGAAGATTTCTACATAGTTCTTGTGGTGCTTCGTTCTGGGTTGTCAATATGATCTGCTGTCTTTTAGATACATTAGCTCAAATTTCAGACTTGTCAGCAACAGAGTGCAGGCAGGTTTGGATGTCTTTGAAATGGACCGTTTGGAAATAACTTGAATTGGAATAGCGTCTGGTAACACCTAGAAGTGATTTTACATGTTGCTGAAATAGAGGTGTCAATTAGTAAAGATTTTGCCTTTACCTGTGGCCAAATGAAGCATCCAGAGCATCTTTAATTCTTTGCAAAGTGTTGTCTGCAACCACTTCATGAAGCGTACTTCAACTGCGCCCCTCAGTATTTGACAAAAGCATGGCAAAGGATAGAAATATGGCAACAGGAACAGGGTTTTCTTTCTTTTTCCCCTCTTCCAAGGCGCAAATCTGCATGACATCAAAACGCCTAAATGGCGTGTTTAATATACATCTCAGATCCCTGTGTGTGCCCACTGCCCAAGACTCTCAGTGCAGGTGGAAGATGCAGAGACATCTACGTGTCAATTATGTGATGTGCTGTGTAATATTGTCCGTGGTGACTCACTGGCTTTGTTAGGTGATATATTGGGGTTGCACACTGAAGAATTGCAGTTTCTTTTCCTCTTCAGCCTGTGGGCATCCCAGACAGAACCAAATGTGTCTTGTGTCACTTTGAGGTCTCATTAAGGCACTCTCTGTGCTGCTGCACAGACGAATGTTGTCTTACACTCAAATGACCTGGCGAAGGCTCTTGTGCTGCCTTCCCCCTCCTGCTGGAACCGTTGCACTGAATTTCTACTGTGCTAATTTTGTGTTATGCCCAAAGGCCAATTTGCCTGAATTAACACAGGTCCAGTTTAATAAATGTGTCCAGCTGTCTAATAGGTTTGAGCAAATGAACCTTAAACTGCCTGATTTAATTTAGAGTTAGTTTCCAGGTCTTGGTGCTTGAATTAAAATTAAGGAATTGGCTGAATGTTAAAATTCCATGATGGAGGTGAAATCACCCATAATATTGGGATGTCCAGCCCACAAAGAACGAAAACCAGCAATTTTGAAGATCAAATTAGCTCCTTTTATCTGACTTTGTATGGAATCATAATTTGTAACTCTGAGAAGACTGCTAATATCACTGCAGTTTGATATAAACCCATTCTGCTTGTCCAGGATGTGTGAGTATCTATATGGCAGCTAGCACTCCAGGGTTAGCATGAACAGACGTGCTTGCTCACTTGGTCTGTGGGTCCCCTGTGGCTGAAAGAGCTTTTTTTCTATTCCTTTTTCAGCTCATGGATGAGGGGTCAGAGTAAGGTGGTATTTTGCATGGGGAAAAATCTGTTTGCCAGCCTGTGCTATACCAGTGCAAGCTCTGACTTGGCATGGAGTGCCAGTGTTGTGAAATGTGGCTTGACAGGATGAAGTGTGAGAGCTGCAAGCTTAATGTTTAGTGTTTTTATTTCTCTGGAACGGAGTTGGCCATGGGGTGAGGGCAGAACAGCAAAAGCACTATGGTTTTATCCATACTCTTAGACCTGTATGTGCTTTTGCAGTGGAGGTGGCTAGCATCACTATTTCTGTTTTAATGGTTTAAGGCAAACACAGGGAGACCTGTCTGTAGACTAGCAGTCGGATCAGTAGTACCGCTAACACTGGAGTTTTTGATTTTCAATGCACAAATCTCTTTCCTCAAACGTGGTACTCTTCTCATCTATATGTGTGTCACTGTGATAAATTTCTGTCCAGAGAGATGAACAGTAGTGCTATTAAGGACATTTTTGTTTAAGAAGGTGCAGATAAAGTCAGTCTCTTCTGCCAGAGCCCAGGGCTGGCCAAATGCAGGTCAGCTTCATTCTGGAAGCCATCCAAACACATTCAGACATCTCTCTCCCTACCTATTATGCCATGCTTTCATCCTTGTTAACATAGCCTACAGTTTCAACTAACTTATATGTCTTGGGGGCCCAGAACATGGACAGAGTAATGCTGGGTGCACTTTCTCTATCTTCAGCTAAGTTGCTCAGAGATGAATAGATGGATTTGCATCAGAAAAGCAGTGGCTGAATCTAAACAGTATAAAATGTTTGAAGAAGAATCTGCAAAGGTTTATACCCAGGAGCTGTTTGGAGCTGCACCTTGTGTACTGTACAGCCTATATAACAACTGTGTGAGTTTATGTCTATGTATGTGTACAGTTCATCTGCAGCACTTATTCTGCCAGAGGAGGAAAGCTGTTGTGGCCTGGTGGATCACTAGATGCCTTTGCTGTGGTTCTGAGATAATCTCATCCTGCTTTTGGTATCAACATCTGTGTTTCCCTCTTGCAGCCTCTCATCACCTTGGAGAGCAGCATCTCATACACCTTCGCCATGGAGGGGATGAACACTGTGACGGTGCAAGTTGCTGCAGGCAACACTCTGATCCAGGACACCAAGGAGATCGCAGTGCATGGTACCCTCAACCCTTTACAATCAGAACTCAGGGGTTGTCCAGAGGTGAAGAACAAGCAGTTGCTGCTGAGCCTAAATGAGTTCTCTCTGCTCCCTAGTGTTCAGAAGAACCTCTGAAAACAAATGTTTATTAACCACAAACCATGTCAGTTAGATTTGTGCTGATCATCAAATGCAGGACTGAATCGGATGGGATAACTAGCTCAGTCTGTCAGCTCAGCATTGCAGTAAAATGGCTGGTGTCTCCACTGGCTTCATGTCTGCATATCCTGACTGGAAACTTCCAAAATAAAGCACTTAGGGCTGTAGCCACAATGCCTTCCCTCTACCTCCCAGCTCTGGAAAGAAGCAGGCATGGTGCATAGATAAGGTGTTCCTTACAGCCAGTGTTCCTCTCCATACAGTGACTGTATAAACTGATGAGGTCTGGGAAAAAGGGGCTCTATTACTGCCACCTCTGTCCGTCTTCTGTGCCACAGATGGTGGTCTGAGTGTGGCTACTGGACTTCTTGGTAGCCACAAGACTGACATTTGGTGTGTTCTTAACATGTCTGCAAATTATTGCATCCAAATTTCATCCTTTAGCTGACCAAAGAGCTGTTCCAGTTTGGGTCTTGGTAAAGGCAGAGTGGAAGGGCTTTCCCAGCAATCCTGGCCTGGTCTTTCTCCAGGGAATAATTTCCCCCGCCCTGTGCTGTTCTTCATTTTTCTTAGTCAATTCTTGGTATCTGGCATTTCAGGACAAGCTTTTATTTGAGTGGCAAGTTTACTGAGAGATGTGGGCTTCAAATAATTGAGGTTCCACTATGTCTTTGAGCTATGTGTCTTGTTTCAATAATTAGGAGATAAATAAATGCCCTGCTGGTGACTGGAAAGCTCTGTGTTCAGAGTTAACAAGCAGTTAAATAAGTATTTATTGATTGCCTAGCTGTGAAATGTAATGGGACTTAGTAATCTGATAATATGATTTAGTAATACCCAAACTTACTATTAGCTAATGTAAGTAACTCTCTACTCAAATCATTCTGGGCATTACGAAATGCAGAGTTTAGTTCTGGGCAGCTGTTGCAGCTTTCCACTGGTTTCTGGAACAAACCTGAATCAAGCTTATCAGAGCACAGGCTGAGAAGTGGCCTTTAGGTGATCTTATTCTATACTTTTTAGTTGTGAAGTAAAGGTCTCAGTAGGTCCCACAGAGCATTCCTCATGTTCTGCTTTCAAACATCCTGTAAGGAATTTTGCATTTTTGTGCAAAAGGTCGAAAGCTTGTGGGCTATATCACAAAAGAGGAATTCATCCTGTTGAAATGTCCAAATAATCCTAGGTGCACCGTGCTGCAAACTGACCTGGTCTAAGGAGAGTGTCATCGTAGACCCCAAAGATAGTGATAATTTAAAGCACACAAAAAGAAAGAACTGGTCTTGCAAAATACGCAAGGGAAATGCTGTGCAGATACTTCCTGCTATTCTGTGGATTTCCTCATTTATACTCTTGCTAGCTTAGCTTAATCTAAAACTGGTACCTTCTTGCAAATGTCTAATATTGCTTACTTGAAGTGTCTAGGGATAAGCTGCTTCAAGGTGAGGTATGGCACATCTCCATAAACAGAAGGGGGTCTTCTACCATAAGAACTGATGTGATTCCCATTCTGAATCTGTGCCTCCGCTAATCTGTCTGCCTCAAATCCGTTGTGCATATTTGTCATAAGGATTCAGGGCTTGGACTCTTGTGCTGAGCATATTTGAAGAGTAGAACCTGCATAAATTCCTCTAGAGTTTCCTGTTGCCAAAAGTTTGCAGCATGAGTTCACTGCATGTTGACTTATGTGCAGCAGAAAATACATGTTTCAAGTATCTCTTCTGTAATGCAGGGCTAGCTAATCTGTTCTTCAGCTGTGGGCTGCTTACCAGTATAACTCTGTGAGGCCACTTCCAAAAGACGTGTCAGAATATGGACAATGGACCAGATTAAGCATCTAAACTTGTTCTAATGACCCAAGAGGCATTCAAAATCATGCCAGAGTTATAAAGATTAATCTGTTCCTACTACAGAAGAATGCTACATCTGCTGTAAAGAATATCCCTTTTGTTCAAGATAATACCTTGTGATGATGAAAATCTCACAACCAGCAAATGCGTTATAGCTGTAACTAAACAAGCTTTAGTTCCAGCATCAAAGATCAAGAGATCCCAGAGGCTCTGGAATGATCACTAGAGAACAGCCAGGCAAGAGAGGAATAAAATAAAGGAGAAACCAGTCTAACTCAGGTGAAAACTGATGCTGAGAGGGTGGGTTAGAAACAGCCCCTAAAGGAAGGCCCAGGGTTTTCCTAGGGAAAGGCTGTTATGCCAACAATGGAATGATTCTGGTGACATTAGAGGGGAGATTTGGCGAAGTTTTTTTTAATTGTTCTGCATTTAAATCAGTCTAGGAACTTTTCCTTCCTCCCTGCAATCTGTCAATTAGGAAGTAATTTCAGAGTGTTTTATGAATAGCCCTTGCCTGATTAGCCTGTCATTAGCACTACTGGGCTCTGATTTGTTGGGGGTATTAACCACTCATGGCTTCGCTCCACGAGAGCAAACAGATAATGCCTGCTTTTGAAAACATATTACTTACAGTAAGTGTTGGCTCTGCAGAGCACAGTGCATGCAATTGCACAGACCTCCCAAATTTCAGCCAGACGCTGCCTTATTTACTGGTCAGCTTCTTTGTAAGCAGAATCAGATTAAGTTTGCTGGCAAAATTACAAAGCTCAGAGGCATCACAAAGAGAAGGGATCCTCTCATGTCTCTCATTCCTTCTTCCATTTCTTCTGGGAAGAGCCACAAGTTGGCATTAAGGCCTTGCAAACTTTCCATTCTACTTAGTTTTAGCCTGCCCTTTTTCTTCCTTTCCTCTCTCTGTTTCAAGATTCTTTAATTATGGTCTTTCTGTTGACTTCCATAAGCTTTGGCTGTACCCTGCTCATTTAATCTCTTTGATACTGTTTTTCTGCTCCAGAGTATTTCCAATCACAACTCCTGTCATTTTCTCCTAACTTGGACTACCACAACCCTGACATCCCTGAATGGAGACAAGACATTGGCAAAATCATCAAGAGAGCTCTAACACAGGTGAGCATCTCCTTCCTCCTCTTCTGTGCAAACATTGGCTAGTTAAAGCAGGCAGACTTTTTTAGCGTGCTAGCCTAGAAGAATGGCAAAGAACAGCAGTAATGAAGCTGTCATTTTAAATCGACTGCTTCTTAATGTGCTGGATCTTTTTATAGAGACAAATTATATCAGGAATTTTGTGGAAATATTGTAATTACTGTTATTAATGTTTCTGTGACAGTTTTGAGCCTTTAGTATC
Source organism: Tinamus guttatus (assembly GCF_000705375.1). The sequence continues at coordinate 49,221 of NW_010589840.1, forward strand.
CCTGAGGACTTTACATATTCTAGATTTAATAGCATGACTATTATTCTTGTAAGGTGCAGGATTTACTGTTTTCTACTCCAAACATTTGGGTAGTGTTACTGTATATTTTTCAAGAGCTAATCTATCCCATCCCAGAGGACAGACACTGTAGTGTGTTGGATGTGTGAGAAAGATCTTTTAGCTATTCCTGATACTCAGGCTTCTAATGGAGCTAACTGTATGAACTAGTAAATATTACAAACTTCTCGCTATCCAACTGGGACAAAAAAGTGAGGAATGGAAGGGAAAACAAACTTACCTTTTAAAATACAAGCAAAGAGAAACTTATAGAATTGAAGATACTGAATCTTCTTTGGGATTAATTAGAATATGTAAACTAGTACTCCAATTTTTGCAGTAAAGGGGGCAGAATAATTTATGTTATCAAGTAGGCAGTGACTTTAGTTTTGTGTGAAGTCAGGAGATAGATTTAAGAAAGCTTTTGTGTTTTTACTATCTGCCAAAAAAAAAAAAAACACTTGTGTTTTCACTTCAGCCACACCTGTTCTTAGACATGGAAGCTGATAATTTTTACAGGGAAAGTACATTCATGGTCAACTCTTCCCATCTGCAGACCACTCAAAATTTGCATTTTTGAGAGTTTCCTTGATTGTGTTCCCATCCTGAGAAAACACCTAGTTCATTTGTTTAAAATTGTCCTTCCCTTTTACTTTAATCAGAGTCAAGTTTGCAGAAAAAATAAGTAATTTTATAACTACGAATGGTTATAGACAACAGTAGAAATCACAGTGAAGTGCCTGCTTTTGCATCCTTTTTTGACTATTTGGCTGCAGGCTATGGGTTATGCTTACAGGACAGCTCACCAGGGATAGGCTGACACCGTAGGATTATTTAACTCAGGAGCAGGCTGGAGGCAGGATAGGGCCAGGTTGCTCGTGGGCTTAGCCCATGATGAAGCAGGTTTTGGGAATTAGGTGTAGAACCATCTGTTTGGCAAACTGAGCAGTCCTCAGGGACCACCCAGTCAGCCCCTGAGTGAAAGAACTCCAAGTGGAGACATTAGGACAGTCATGTGCATACGACAAGTGGAGATCTCCATAACAGGATGCTAGAAGGTGATTTCAGGCAGGTTTTCTTCATACATTTCAATTAGTTGTGTGCTCACCAGTGGTTACTCGGAGCCAGGCTCTCTAACTCTGAATTTGGGGTCATTCTTTTCTTGTGAGAGGAACTATATGGAAAATTTAAAACAGGATACGTGGTAGGTTTGGATTTTGAACACAGGGTTCAGGTCTTTGAGTTGAGGGGTATTGCCAAGCCTCCCTTATGTCCAGAAATGAAGTAGAAGAGAGCAAGTCATTAGAAGAACTCTGTTTTAAGACTCACTCTCCCCAGATGGCAGCACAACTCATTACAACCACAACACCTGTAGCAGAACAAATCACAATTTGATAGAAGTAGAGTTTCCTATAGTCAGTGGAAACATCAGTAATAAAATGGCAGCTAGGGACTTTTCCTTTTTTTTTCACTTCTCAACCTTTTAATTTTTTGAGCTTTAAACTTTTAAAAACTTTTTCTTTTCTTTTCTTTTTTTTCAGGTGACTGGTGTCCCTGATGAACAGATCTTGGTAGCTGTATTTCCAGGGCTGCCTACCTCTGCTGAACTCTTCATACTGCCCTATAAAAACACAACAGAGAGGAGGAAAAGCAGTGAGGCTGATTTGGAGCAAGTAAGGAAGGAAGAATGCACAGAACAGTGACAGAACGTTCATTCCCTTTGTAGCATTTGTAGATGGGTCCCTAAATCTGTGTAGCATTGGAAAGGAATTGCAACAGGCATGAGAGATCTGCATGCATCTGGGACTGGAGTGGTGTAGTTTATGGCATTAAAAATGATTTCTACAAGGAAAATGGGATTTCCAAGTACCCTACTGAGATGTTGCACAGTCTACCAGCAGTGGTTCTTCCTGGATCAGTAGTATGTCCTCATTATAGAAGTTATGGCCAAAGAAACTTAAATATATATTCCCTTCACTCCCTGGAGAAATGGTAATAGACACAGGCCAAAGCAGCAAGATAATGTACTGAGGTTTACTAAAAATAAATCAGACTCTTCAGCTCGTATATCACCAGAACAAGACCTCTTTATTCTGCAGCAGTGAATGGTGTGTGCAAACCATATTTGGAAGTTACAATATCCATCCATTTAGATAAATAGGTAATTACAGTGATGAATAGCAACAGTGATATGCAGGCAAGGGAAAAGCTAGGAACAGCAGCACTAGTATGCTGAAGCTTTCATGCTAGAATTACCAAGTGATTAAATCAGCTCTATAAAGGCAGGAAGAGTGAAGTACTACTGGAAATGCTGCTTAGCTCAAGCTAATGTTCTTGTGTGCACCATTTTTACTGTGTAAAAGCTATGTGTGAAGCATCTGAAAGCAGCTACAGGACTACCTGCTGTGATCAAACTCCCGATTCTTTGGAATTCAGGACTGCTGAATTCTTTGGAAACTCTTGGCACTCTGGTGAGGAACCACATAACACATCGTAGCTGGGTTGCTTGGCCGTGAGTTAAAATCCACTCTAAGACCCCACTTCGAAATGAAGGAGAAATACGGCGAATGTGACATTAACCTTCAACGCTGAATTGTAGCATCCCCAGCATCCTATTTCAACAGAAGCTGCAAGACTAAGGTTCTCTGGTATGAAAATGAGCAAAAATGTGTTGCTAGGTTGGACCCAGCTCAGTTCCAGCATGATGCCAAGGCAGAAGTTCTCAGGGATTTCAAAGGATTTTGTGGAGGGTCAAAATCATTATTTCTCTTCCAAAAAACATTTTACTAGTTTTATTTCTTGATTTTCTTCCTGGAAGAGGCATAATGACATACTCTGTAAGTCTCAAATGTGCATCTGTCCTGTAGGGAGAACTGTGCAGAATAACACTCAGTTCCATCTAAAACATACATACATGTTCTTTCTTTGTCTGTTCCTCAGTCCCTCAGCTCCCATCCTCCTCTCCACTCTTTTCCCCTTCTTCACGAAGCCAATAAGAGATGTTAGTCAAAATTCACAGGCTACATGCATTCCTGAATGTTCTTTCAAGCTAGTTCTATTGTTTTATTCTCTATTTTATCTTGTATCTTTTATTTCATCAGGTTGTTGAAATCCTTTTTAATGCTCTCAACCAGAACCTGGTCCAATTTGAACTGAAGCCTGGTGTTGAAGTCATCGTCTACGTCACTCAGTTAACATTAGGTGAGTGTGGAATCAAATATGTGGGTACAATTCTCTAAAGGCTTCAGACTACCGCAGACCAGGTCTAGGTCAGAGCACTTACAGGATTGGTAGATGCTACTGGCTTACTTAGGATGGATCATACCAAGACACTGTCTGTGCCAGGAGGAACTGTTGAAAACAGAATCCTGCAGTGGTGGCTTCATGCACCAGTTGTACAAGTATTAAAAGTACCATTTAGGAGTTCCCCATGGCTTAATTAATGTGCTGATGTTTTTCAAGCGTTTTAAGAAAATCAGGTGAATGGTATTATATTAGCCCTCATCCTTCACCCGTGAATTCAGTGAGGCTATTTCCTGGATATTGAATCATTTCCTTATTGCAAGGGGTTTCCTAATGTTATGACTATCTGAGAAGCTTTACATGGGCTAAGTACTAATGAAAAGAAGCCCTAGGTCTCCTGCAGAGGTATACTTGCCTTAAAAGTGACTCTGTACATGTTAGCACTTATTTAAATTTGAATACTACTTATCTCCATTTTCATGCAGAGTAATGAATAGTCCCCTCCGCATCACCCCCTTTCCTATAGACCACCCTCAGGGTGAAGCCAAACTATTGCTGAATTTAGGCCACCCTAGTGTAAAGCTCTCATCTATTGCTAAGATACTGGTGGTTGTACAGCAGATGTTGGATTTTTTTTTTTACCCTTGATTGTGATGACTGCCTTTGCAGTTATCAGAGAAGTGCGATCTCATGCACGTGACAGAGCTGATAGCCTGTTGGAGAGATTGCCGTTCATGGTCTAGGATGGTACATTTCAACCTCCTTTTTCACAAGACTTTTAGAGGGCCAAAAGCTGGGCTAAGCCATGGCTCATGACTTGTCCCACAGATAATGCCTCTGGCTGTTGCTTGGAGGTGGGATTTGGACATTAACAGAAGCAGTCTGGAATGAATAAATCTGCAAAACTGGGAACTAGACCCAAATGGCTGCAGCTTTCTAGTTCAGAATCTGCTTTTCTGGGGAAAAAAAGAGAGAGATCTGCACTAGTGCAGGTTTAGGTGGCAATGCTCGACTATTCTCACACCCTCAAGCTGGGATGCTGGGCTGTGTTTGTTTCATGATCACTCCCACAGCATTTTGATTCAGATGAAATAGGAGCCAGTTCTTTTCCAAGAAAGAGTCTTTAGAAATGCTGAAAGAAGGATACTGGCAGGATCAGACTCTTAAGTGGGAAGATTTGTGTATGGGACCAGAAGTGGTTCTATCTGCATAGACTTGTTCCCATGGAGTGGATCATAGAAAAAGAAAAGAACAGAGAACAATAAAAAAAAAAAAAAAAGAGAACCAAATATTTATGCAGAATAAGAAATACTCAGCTCCTACTTGCAATCATTTGCACATCATTAGGGTCTTTTCACTGGACTCTTGATTCTCAGCACACTACTCAGACCAGTAAGCCACAGTGAGCTGTGGGAGTAGCTGCACCCAGAAGATTTTATAATAGACTGTCTTTAACCTGCTAAAAATGTCAAACATAGATGGATCAGAGATCCAAATTGTTATAAAGCGGTGTCTGCTTGGATCTAGGATTATTTATTTGGGCTTCATCCCTGTATGAAGACTGAACTCAATTAAAAACTCGTGGGCTTATATCCCATGTCTAGTAGCCCTGAGGTTTCTCATGAGATCTGATCTCTGTCACACATGAGACAGACTTGACAACGGAAAGTGGGAGACACAGAACAAACAGAAACCACAGTTTCTGTGAATTGAGCCATACTTCCTAAATTTCGTTTCTACACCAGTCCTTGGGAAAGCCTAAGATGGGATGGCTCAGAATATTAGCACAGAGCCAATCAGCCATTCAGGTGAGCATGATTTGCTGGTGTATTCTCACTAGTAGATGTAAGACTGCACTGTCTTGAAAAGGGAGCTTGGATTTCAAAGGACAAGGAGGTCAATTTTTTTCCTACTGATTTGCCTTGCTGAAAACACTGTGCCACGTGTGGTAGTGATAATAACGCACACATAGCAGATAGGAGTAAGTTCAGCACTCTGATACCTGTATATTCCCTAGTAAGGAACAAATACAAATGCGATGCTCTCCCTTTCCTCCTGCAGCACCCCTGGTTGATTCCAGCACAGGTCACAGCAGTTCGGCGATGCTGATGCTGTTGTCTGTGGTCTTTGTAGGCTTGGCTGTTTTTTTAATCTACAAATTCAAGAGGTAAGTTGAGAAAATTTTGAGGGTGGGAGGAGGAGTCAATGGGTAGTTTCTAAGAAAGTTAAGCAGAGCTCTGTCTAGAGCTCTTTCTAGACTGTAGAAATAGAGTGAGTTATACTGGTTTAAGGTTTGAATTTTTTTAGAGGTAGTAGTCAAAAAGACACTGTCCACTAGGAAGAATGATATTTTCATTGAAGATTTAGCTGTTGATAACCCTAGGTCTGCATAATTGACAAACTTGAGATCTGTCACCAGATTTATGCTGATTGAGGATTTTCAGTCATTTCTTAGAGTCAGAAGTGTGTGTCTTGAAATCTCTGGCCTGGGATCCTTGACCTGACTGACTCCCAGCAGACCCAGCTGATCAGTGATCCTTGCCTTTGGTTACTTCAGGATCACATCTCTCTTGTTCTCAAATATGTAAGACCCTCTCCTGTCCCTCCACGACAAGCTCAGTGTCCTGGAAGCTCACCCAAAAATCCAGCTGTGATCTGCATCAGCAGGCCTGTTTGAACCGTTGGCCAGAAGTGGGAACCCTGTGTGCTTACTGAGTATTGAGCTACTCGATACAAACCTAGTCAAAAACCACATGGTGGGATGTCTCCATGTGTTCTGTGGCCATCTTGCCAAATGCCTTTGTACAGCTGCATCTCATTTGTATCTTGAAAGTGAATAGCTTAGTCTTGCAGAGGAGCAGGTGTAATTATGTTAAAATAGGGACACTCAAAGCCACAAAGGTTTGTGCTAAGCATCAGAATGCCTTTGGGAATCTAGGCTAAGATTTCTCTTTTACACTTTGCTTTGGCAAGCCGCAGGTCATATTATGTAGCTACAGCTCATAAAACTAGCCCTCATACCTCATAAGTATCCCGAGCCGTAATAAAAATCTGAGTATAACTCCTCTGCATGAGATTTGATTCTGCTGCATGCTGAGCTTTCCGCACACCTTGCTCCAAGCAAAGATAGATGTTGAGAGCAGCCTCGTGCTGTGCTGCAGGGCTCGGAACACCCTGCCTTTTCAAACCTGGCCAAAAATGGAATCTATAACAAGAAGTCTGCAAAGTGGAATGGTGGTTAAAGTATGGGTTTTGCTTAACCCAAAGCTTGTCGACTTGCTTCCCATTCTTGTCTGCTCTGCCCCAGACAGGAGAAACTCATCAAACTAGCAACAGTTAGTTTTTTTAGTTAAAAACCGAGAGTTCTCTGGGGTAGATTTTTCAGAACAGAAAGCAATTTCTTCAGTTCCATCCAAAACATCTGGATCAATGGATCAGAGAGGAGAGCGGATGACAACTCTTAATAGAAAAAGGAGGTGAAAACAAAAGGTTTCCTCAAGCTCTCAGCGTTCCAGAGGCCCATTAACAATATGTACTTTTCTGATTAACTGTGATCCTGGCCTGAATACACAGCTGCTGCTTGCAGGAAAAGGTTGTGGGGAAAGCATGGGCCTGCATGAATTTTTAATTTCACAAATTCAGAAAATCATCACTTTGCTGGTTTGCACACAGACTCCTTGTTATGAGTCCATCCATGTTGCCAGAGAGCTGCCTGCTGAGGATTTCCAGGTAGAAAAGGAGCAGGAAAGAATTTTGGGTGTGGAAACCTAGGGAAATCTAGGGAGCAAACAAAAGTTCCCCTCTCCAAGTGCAGTACGTGTGACTTGCGAAGTGTTAACATGCAAGTTCTTGTAGTTAATTCTTTCACTGCTGACCAAAATATGATTCACAACCACATGACTGCAGCCCTTTCTGTGCAGTATTTATGTTTGTTAGTGATCTATAAGGCCTGTTTGTGGGTGAGAAAGGGAGCGGGTGGCAGAAAGGAAGAACATGAAATTTGTTAACTGTTACTAAACATCCCAAATATGTCCTGACTTCTTGTTGGTTAAGAGCAGAATGCCAAATCAAGCCGATAGCACAAGGAATTTGTTGCCAAAACATCACTGGAGTAAAATCAGCATAGCTCTCTCAAATTCATGAGGCAATTTCCAATGCTTTCAATCTGTGACATACCCAGAAGCAGAAAGGTTAGCATAAAGAGATAACATTTTATATAACTTCTTTTGAAGGCACTTTCTTTCTGCCTTATGCTTTAAGTAACAGAACAAATACCCTGAATTTCCCTCATTTGGGCAGTGTGGAATGCATGGCACAGAGCTCTTTTAAGGGTATTAAAAAACAAAATTGTCAACTCCTTACAGACTACTGCACACACACAGTCTTAGCAACCTCTACTGGATCAGTGTGGGTCTGTCTATAGAACAAATCTATTTTTTTTCCACTTGGTAGTAGCGTTCAAATTTTTAATTTGGGTTTCCAGTGCACCACTGATCATGTAATAGATACAAAGAGTTGGGTATTGCCACTGATTGTGCCTAGCTGATTGCTGTTGTCTGAGCTGGATGTGCAGTATCCCCTGTGTTCTCATTTAAAAGAACCAGTATATTTAGGTTTGAGTTGGAGGGGCCCCTGGGCACAGGATAGGAAGGCAGTGGCCTGAGACTTGGGGTAGTTTTAAGCTAGTGTTGGAATTAGTGATAGCTAATGGGGCTCTGCAATCTGAGCATCACTGTGATTCTTTCACCATTCTGAGACGTAGTACTCCCCTGCAGGTGGTGTATTTCTGGGATCAGTCTCAATTTAATGGGTCTGATTCATCACTGACATGTCAGAGATCACAGATTTACAAAATATAACCTCTCATTTCCTTTTCCTGTGCAGGAAAATCCCTTGGATTAACATTTATGCCCAAGTTCAGCATGACAAGGAGCAGGAAATGATCGGCTCTGTCAGCCAAAGTGAAAATGCCCCCAAAATCACCCTGAGTGAGTTCACAGACCCAGAGGAGCTGATGGACAAAGAGTTGGACACGCGAGTGATGGGTAAGACCCAGAGCTCTGCTGGGGCTTGTTTCGCTCCGTGGGTGAGGATGTTGGTCACTGGTGCATTAAGGTGAGGATGTTGCTCGCTGATGCATTAGGGGAGGCGGTGACCGTGACCACGGGTCCCGCTGCAGGTCAGCTCTGAGCCAGGGGCACAGGAAAATCTCCCTGTCTGCAACATGATAGCGGGGAGTTATTCTCCTAGAGCTTTTCAGTCTTTCTCATAGGGTTTGTTACATGCCCAGTGCAGGAATCTGGAAGCAGTGTGTACTCATAAGTAATGGCTGTGACTATCACCTCTGCCTGCTCATGACCCTCTCTCTCTTGAGAAGGGATCCCAAATGCCCTGAGCCCTCAGAAGAATCGACTAAGCTGAGCTTACGCAGTGGTTGTTTTACTACCAGTTACAAGTGAATATATAACCTATGGCTTACAGAATTACCGCAGGTTGTCTCTGTGCTTATTGCAAATGCAAAGCAGGATGGCTTGTTTTTAAGCACCTTTATGTCTGTACATTTACACAAGCGCATCATAAGAGGGATTGAGAAGCAGTATAGACCAGACTGCTGAAGCTACTGCACTGACTCTCCTCTTTATTCTCTCTTACAGGAAGCATCTCAACAATTGCCAACAGCGAAAGCACAAAGGAAATCCCTAACTGCACTAGTGTTTAATACTGGGAATCCACTTGGTCTACAACATTTCTGACTTTTTATTTGTAATTATTATTGTTATAATTATTATTATTATTATGAAAAGAAAGAAAGAGTTATATGTCATTATTAGCATTTGGGAGGGGATGGGGTGGGTTTTTTCTGTTTACCAGGGCTGCATTCATAAATAACAGGTGTTCTTAGTATTTGGGAAATGCTCAACAGATCAGAAAGGAAAAGTGAAGTACGATGGGATTTGAATGCCAGCCTCCCATTAAGTACAGAATCGGAATTAAGTATTCAAATCCAATAGGTAAATTGGGCAGCATGTTATATATAAGTGGTCCCTTTTCTACCCTTTCCAAAACAAGTCATGAATCAGCTACTTCATCCTGCCAGAGGGCTCAGGCTGGGTTGTTGAGCCAGGCTCTGTAACATGCCAACAGCCCTTACTTCCCAATGACATCCATGTCTCAGTCTGTGCTGGATCTGGCCTCCCTTAATTGCTTTTAATTTTAATCACCCTCTGGCTTTTTTGATTATGGAGAAAAGAAAAAAGAACAAGCAAACACAACAGTGGAGTGATAGGCTGGAGGCGACAGCACACAAGCAGTCAAGAAGCACGCCGGAGTTTATGAATGCAGCCCCAACCCCATGCATGTGAATAGCAAGGATGCCGAAGGCCTACTGTAGATAATTACAATGTACATAGCTTTTTATTTCTTGGGAAATAATTTAATGTTTAGTAAAAGAAATGTTTAAAACAAAACCTGAACCACATGCACACACACACACACACACACACACTTGTACATGCCAGCCAACCAGGGACTGGAGTGAGCACTTGAATCACTCTCTTGTTCCGAGTGTGTTCCAGTTGTCTGTCATATTTCAATCTTACATTGCCGTGTAAAACTAGCATAGGTGATTTCTCCATGTATTACTGCAAGCCTGTATTACTGCAAGCCTTTTAAAAACATTATTTCTTGTGATGGAGCAGGAGATTTCAGCAGTACAGTCTGTGAGGCTGCCATGAATATTTCAGTGATGTTCAAGAACTATTCACATCTGTCACTGTTACCAGTTCTGAGGAGGATCTTGGTGGCATCCGTTAGGGATATGGAAGAAAGAAAACAGACAAATTTATCATGCTCTGGATGTGAGCTAATACCAATGTGGTGGCAGCACCCCAAGGCTCAAATAAGTTACAAGGCCAGGCTGACTCTACAGGCTCAACTCAACAACGAGCCAGGTTGCAGTAGCTTTGCTGCCAGTGAGAAGTCATGCTTTAGGAGTTAAGCTAGTGAGGTAAAATGCTGTGCAGGGAAGAGAATTCATATGATTAGGGGCTGTTCATTGGGGAGGGCACGCAGGATCAGACCTGTTTCATAACTGAGCAAGGCAAGTCCTTTCCTGCGAATGCTGCGGAATATTGGCTTACAGTTCTGGACGGAAATGCTGTCAGAATAACCTTTGCATTGTGGGTTTGTGCTTTCCAACCAGAACAGTGAAGTTAACAAAGAAGATGTAGTGAAAAAGCTCTTTAGGATTATGAAACTTTTAGCACACTGAGTTAAGGATAACCCTTAGAAGTGGTTGATTTTTTGCTCAGGAGGTAAAGAGTGGTGGTTTATTTTAATCAATTTTTTCTTGAGTTGGTGATGCTAAAGTTGGGCCTTATGCTGCAGAGTGCTGAGTTAGAAGACCCAGTGGAAATGGAAGAATGGAGGCACCTTTTGGAAGATGTTCCAGAGCTTGCATTGTAATAAGAGGCAGAAATCAGGTCAGGTGACAATATTTGGTAACCAGTTTATAAGATTTGGATAGAGTACTCCAGCTTTCATATATATGCAGTGAGATGAGGAGATGGCAAGAATACGGTGCTACTAGCTACCTCCCTGCATCCCAGCATGCCAGCTGACTGCAAACCAGCCTCAACTGTATTTTTTCACTCTATTAATGAGTAAAATAGTCTTTCAACAGCTGGAATCTTGATGTCTCCTAAAGGAGGTGAGAAAAGTGGTTAAACATAGTTTTACAAATGAACTCAGGAGATATTTTAAGATTAAAATTGTTAAAACATAGGGAAATATTCTTTTGTAGGGGGTATTAAATAATCTCAATTCTTCTGCTCCTACACTAAAGTCAGGCTTGTGGGACTTTCTGTTAATTTAAAAAGAATTCTGTTTTCTCCTTCACTTTTCTGCTCTAGTTCCTAATACAAGCTGGAGAGTGATGGCTGTATTTTTCTCTCTGACCTTGAGTTTCCATCTATCACATGTGCATACGCTGTTGCGTTACTGTTTCTGTTCCACTGAAACACCAAAGTAGTTTACAGTAATGGCCCAATCTGGTGATGACACTATTAGTGCAAGGCCATAGCTTCCCATTTAGATCTAGATGGGAGGGATGTACATAAACAATGGTCCTGTGGGCCTTGAGCTAAACTCTGGGCTGATCTCAGTCTTTGCTGATCATTAGGATTTGAGGGACTGCTTTTGTAAGCTGCTGCACAGGGCAGAATGAGAAATAATCACTGTTTCCTCTGTTACTTTTATTTTTTAAAAAAAAAAAAGGAAACAAAGTGATTTTTTTAGTGGTAGCTGGAATTTTCTAGATTCTTCATGGAAGTTATCATCTGTTGATTAAAAAAAAAGAGCAGATTACAATTTTCATATTTGGGGTGTCCCTATACATCCTTCAAGATGCAATGGAGAGGTAGTGAAATCTCTAATAACAAATGGGAGGAAGCAAGGAGGGAAAACTGGGAGTAGGCCATTGAAAAAATGGAAACATTTTTCACTTCTCAAAAGAAGATTTACTCTCAATAAGGCTGAGAAGATTCTAAATGATGCAGTTAATTGTTGGAGAAACATCTGTCCAGCAATCCATTTTCCATACAAAACTAAATTAAAAAAAAAAGAAAAAAAAAAGAAAAAAAAAAAGAAAAAAAGAAACCTGATTCTTGAGTAGACTCGAACTTCATCTTCTGTGAGATCTAGTAGGTAAAACCCACCTGGATGCCACCCTGTACTCTGGGTGTCCCTGCTGGAGCAGGGGGGTTGGACTAGGTGATCTCTAGAGGCCCTTCCAGCCTCAGCCGTTCCAGGATTCTGTGTTCTATCAGGATAGGTCATCACACCGGTCTCAGGACCAAGGTCATCACAGCGGTCTCGGGACCAGCGTGCGCTCCAGGTGCAGCTGGACAGAGCTCACCCAAGGATGTGTGGGGTCCTGTTTGCCAGATCAGACTTGCTGCATTAAGATAGCAGCCATGGTTGATGGCAGCTGGAACAAGGATGTGCTCTGCCCATGACTGATCCGGAGGCTGTTCCTTCCGCTGCATCCCTGAGATGCAGCAGTGGGACAGCTGGGGCTGTAGCTCTCTCTGGCACCTCTGTGAGGTTTGAATTAGGCCACCAGCATTATCCACCTTTCATGGGATCTTCTGAGCTGGAGCCTTGGCACAGACTGGAGGACTGTCTACTTTTATTTGTGCTTCTGATATTGTGGAATGTTGTTAGTTGTTTTTCCCCCTGCAAGTTTTCCCCTGAGGAAAACTTAATGGAAATCCTTGAAGCTGTAGGTGATTATTTATCTAAGTAAGGAGGGCAAGAAGTTGCACTATGAGTAAAGCATAAGTAGGTCCTACTGTAGTTGTATAGAAAGAGAAATAGAAAACGTGAACAAGAGACCAGGTCATTGCCCTCTATCACTGCCAGCCTTTCCCACATGATGGACTCTTTTGTAGTAGCTACAACACAAGAATAATGCATGAGACCTGGAGACTAGCTGCACCTTTTGACTCTGTATGGCCATAAATTTGGTGTAAACACCAATAGATCCCTTAGTTTATCCTGTGCTTGAGAGTCCCCAGACTAAAGCCTGGCAAGATCAGAGATCAGGCCAGAGCAACTATGGACCACAGAGTTTTTTAGTTGTAATTGTCTTAAATGAGAGCACATATGGAACAGGGTTGATTTTCTTCTGTGGTAAGCTTTGGTTTTAGGGAAGTGCAAACATAAACTGTATCTCCCTTTCCTTTCAATTAGTTCTGACAGAAATTTCAGCTTGCCCTGGTCTGACAAGCAAAATCAGAGCCCTCATATCACTTCTGATGATGTTGGACAGTGCGTTAAACCTAAACCACCACCATGTTTTTAAAGGATTAAATGAGGCAGACAATTGCAATACTTGTATTAAACACAGTAATACAAATGCATGAGTCATAATATATACATATATATATATACTGTTCTTGGTTTTATTGTTCCATTTGAATATTTCTACTGTAAAAAAAAAAGGCAGTGGTTTTGAAATTGTTGAAAATAAATGTATTTTTGTACATCAGAGTTACCCCTGGCTGCTCTTTCAGTCCTTGTCCTAAGTTTCCTTTTGGTGAAGTCTCCTCTGTCTGCTCTGAACTTTCCTTGCTATCTCTAGTCTTCCAACTCTCTCTGTTATTGACCGAGTCATGCTAAACACGTGGAAAATGAGCAGAGAACTGTGGTAAGGCAGGAATTTTTAAGATAAAGCAACTATCTTCCCTTCCTTCTTACTTCTTCCTTCCCCAAAAAAATGTTATCTCACTGCCTTTTCATCCCTCAGGCAGATCTTCCTCGGAGTCTGGGAGGCAAACAGGGGAGGGAAACAACCTGTTTTTGCAGACAAGGTCCATTGAAATCACATGCTACCACCTACCTGACTGTAGTCTGCCAAATTCTCATGCCCCAAGAAAAATCCTTCTTCGCTCCTTGGCACAAGAGACCGTTTGAAAAGGAAAAAGACAAAGCATGCAAATGTGGTTCTGGATGTGTATTAACCATCTCCCTTCGTGTGGATGCATGCACACATAGAATCGCCTGTGCTTTAGACCTGAAAGTCCCCATAAGTTACAGATTTCTGGAGTGTGGGAGAGATACTTGGGAAATAAATCTCTGTAGCTGTCTTATTCTTGCACTCTCTCCTGGGTGTCCCGCTACCAGATACTGGTGAGTGCAGACTAATGGTTCAAATAGATCTTTTCTCTTACCTGGTGCAGCTGATCTTCTTTTATATTAATAGAGATAAGGATATGTCTTGTATCTTGTCTATTTTCCCTTCAATAATCAATGATCAGCTGTGTTTTTTTCTTTTATGTCCCTGAGCTGAAAAGGTCAGGCAATCAAGAACTAGGATGATCATCTCTGAGAAAGATGCGTGAGAGCTCCCATCAGAGAAGACTTCCCAGCTCGTGAAGTGTTCATCTCTGCCCTCTTTACAGTGATGCCTGTAATCCTGAAACGCAGGTTTTGAAGAGAGGAGCACAAATGGTGAAATTACCATGGCTTAACGACCTACCACTGAGACCTACCAATTGACTATGTGCAGGAACCCAGCTGAGTGCAGCTGTGAAGTCAAATGCAGGCACTTAAACTTACCAGTTCTCAGCAAAATCTGGGAACAACGGCAGAAGCTCAGTCTTAGTCTGAATCCAATCGTGTCTAAGTTTATTAAAGGCAGTGTCAGCACTGTGTGCTACATTACCATATTCCCATGGTTGTGCCAAGTGTGCCTCCTGCACACGTTTTGGTGCCCAGGGAAAGTGCAGAACTCCCTGTGGAATCAGCTCTCCATTGCCATGTTTCAGTCTTTGCCATGGGTGCCCAGGGTGTGGATGGGGAAAAGAAGAGAACTGTCCAGGCTATTTTCCCTGGCTTGATGTGTTCATACTGGAAACTTTGGCTGGGTTTGGAGTTGCTGACTGCTGATGCTCTTGTGCTTCTGTACAGGGAGAGCTTTTCATTGCTTGTATAATGGGAGCACCTAGAGGGCCTCACTGAGAACACATCTCCCTTGGCCAGTCGGTGCTTATACCACATTGCAGCGACGCCGGAGAGGCTGGCGGCGTCCTGGCCCACGCGCTGCAGCGCAAGATGTGCTTGGACCAACCAAGTCCCCGGCTTCGGAGTCTTTGAGGGACTGGGCTTGAGTCCTCCTGCTGTAAGGCAGAATCTGAGAGGCACCTAATAGACCTTTTTATCTTCTAGGGAAGATGAGCACCTTTCTAAAATCCTCACTCTGAAGATGGCTCATACTCACTGCTTCTGCTTGCCAGGAGTGTGCCCATACAAAGGTAGGAGGGGAACTTCTTTCCCTCACTCCTGTTCAATCCAGGCATTTGTGCAACCAGCAGTGCAAGTTCTCAGTCCCCGGAGAGCTAATCCAGGAGAGGTCTAGTGCTCCAGGTGCTTCTCTGTGAATGATGATGCCCAACTTCAGTCCTTTCTGTGGGAGACAAATGAGATATTTCCCACCCAAAACTCATGGCACTGCATGCTTAAACAGGGTGATTTAGGCCTTAGTGGGTGTTGCCTTCTGCCCAGGTCTTCCTTTTTCCCTTGGCCCTCTCTCCAGTGCAGTACTCTGGTTATTAAGCATTAACAAAGCACCGTTGTGCTGCTGACATATTATTGTAATACATCACCCGAGTGCGGATCTCCTGTCGTGTATCATGGTGCTATATCACAGGACTGGCAGCGGATAGGAACCCCAAACCCAGAGACAGATCACTTTTCTAAGCTTTATGGGCTCCTTTTTTTTTTTCTTTAAGACAGCAAGAACATAAGAAAGCAGTGCTGGAATGTTGCCACTAAGCTTTCAAAATCTTTAAATATGTTTATCTGTACATTTTTCCTGTGACCCTGGCACATTAATTAAACAAGGTTGCTGATGTTTCCATGTGAGCCTGTAGAGATGGGTTTATTTTGGGTCACAGAGGAGGCAACGATCCTCAGTGCAAACTTTTTCATGGAACTAGCATGTAGCCTTTGTGAATGTGTGATCATCTCTGAGCAGAAGAGAAAGATTTGCCCTGCAAAGGAAAAAAAATTAAGACTTGCTTCTGAATTTCAGAGAAATTAGTAGTAGGCTTCTTAGTTACACATATTTTAATGTAGCCATGCAAGCAGAGACAGGACAGAAGGTAATTGTGGTGGTGGCTGTTGGGATTTTACCCATGGCCAGTACAAAAGGGTTTGCTTCTGCACTGGTTTATGCTAGTTTTACCTGTGTAAGCCCACTGACATTAGTGAATTTAGTCTTGATTTACACCAATGTGAGTTCTCGCATTAAGAGGAGTTACATGCCTACTTCAAGGACAGAATAAATCCTTTTTAGTGCCTCGTTGTGAGTGTCAAATGGTTTTCAGGCCAAAATTTAGGGGAGATTGTAATACTACTACTACTAATAAAAAAGCGCATACAGGGAGATGGTAGGGAAGAAGGAGGAGGCTGTTTATTAAATGAAATAGAAATGTTATGGTGATACGTGCTTTTAAAAATTCTGGGCTGATTACATGAACCTGGAAGGCAGAAGTCAGATGTGAAACAGAGTAAGGAAGGCCAGAAGAGGAATGGAGGTGGGTTGGACAGGCTGAAACCCTGTGACTAACTGGTAGCCAAAATGCAAAGGAAATGAGTATTTAAGTGTTTAATAGTTTTAATATGAAAACATCTAGAGTGTTCAGGCAGGACCAACCATATCAACAGGTGATACAGCAGCCTTACATATAACATAGAGTCATCTCTGCTCCAAGCCTCTGATCCAGGCTTGAAATTCAAAGATGGCTTTTAAGCAGCTGATTCCCTACTGAAGATGTAGTGTTAGACACTGAGGTTCTTTACATAGCAGTGATGTTGGGGAGGAGTGATGGCTGAGGTGAGATTTGCAGGCCATTTTCAGAGCTCTACTCATGTAATCGTATTCAAAGATGTGGGAAGATGCTGGGAAAAAGAAGTGGCTCCTGGTGCCAAACGTAGGGAAACAGGCTTGAAGAGGTTGTGGGGGAAGAGCAGGAAGATGGGAAAAATGAAAATACTTTGTAATATTTGTCAGTTTATGGGGCACACTCTTCTTTCCTCATTATTACCCGGGCTGCATGCTGGGCAAGGGAATGAGATAAAGTCATTTCCTGGAATAGGTGGCAAGGATAGATGTTTAGGATCTATTTAAATGGACTCTCAAGAATTGACTGAGGCAATTTCCTGAGGCAATTGCCTTGGCTGAGACAACACGGTGTAGCAGCTACCTGGCATTGACTTCTGACAATGAGCATCCCCTGAAGAGAGCTTCAAAGAAACCAGGGAAACTGGAAAGGTTTTAAGGAGATGCAGAGGTGGTGAGTAGTGTGAAAAAGTGAGACAATCTGACAACAAAGAGAAGACAAATTCAACCAGGGCAGGAGTGCTTGGCACCAGACCTGGAAATGTTTGACTACACTTCTGGCCTGAGGGTATACAGGGTTTCTTGGGGAGCACTGTCACACACAGTTACAATTATGGCTGGCATCCCAAACTCACCGTAAGAAAATATGAGCTCTCACGCAAACACACACACCCCCTGTAATTCAGAGCAGCTTTGGGTCTCCTGAGGGGCCGCAAGGGTAGAGAAAGCCTCAGTGTCACAGCACATCACCTGCGTGCCTGGAGAATCAGCACTAAGTGCAACCAGCATTAAGAGAAACATTTCTGCTGCCGCAGGAGCTCGGCTTCACACGATGCAGACATGCTCCCAGGCTTCGAAAGCTTATTGTGGGCAAGTGGAGGAGTCTAAACCCATTTGTGTCTCTGGATCATGCAGCCTAATAATGTTGCCTACACTCAGAATAATCTCAGATAATGTTAGGCATACCTGTGAGACTGTGTTTTTAATCTCTTTAACCTTGAAATGTTTCTGTCAGTTCCATTCTCTGGGCTCATAGAGATCTGAACCCTGTTATAAGATGCAGAGAGACTTTCTTCATTGCTTTGTCTATAAATTTTCCCTGCTTTTTATAGGCTACATACCAAAATCACATCATGACCCCCCCGCCTCATCCCTACTGTGTTGCACTTTGAGAATAATTCAAGACATATATCCACATATGTGGACACATATTGTCCACATATTTAAGGGAAAAAGTCACAGAAAGGGCAAACATATTCCTGTGGCTTTGGGATGGGAGAGCATTAGGGTAGTTTTTGACATAAGCCAAAACATCCAAGATTAATCAGTGTCTATAAGTACCTCAGGGAGGCAGTGAGGAGGATGGTGCTGGCTTCTTTTCCCTGGTGGCCAC
>NW_010589840.1:67392-83078 GCF_000705375.1 Tinamus guttatus
ATCTCTACAGGTCCCTTCCAACCTTAAGGATTCTATGATTCTATGATTTTAAGATTATCACCATTGGTCTATCATTATCTCCTAAGGGCCTTGTGTCACACTCCCATTTAGCAGGAACGTTCGTGCTGTTTCCACAACACACATATCTCACACGTGGGGAGGATTTAAGGACCAGTGTGTTCTTTTTTTCATTCAAGTAATTTCCATCAGCTTCTAAACAATAACTGATCCTGAGTAGTAGCAGGGAGTTGATCTAATTTATGTATTTATCTATACCATTGAAAATGATGAGGGGAAGCTATTTTGAGAGTAAGATGTAAGGAAAATGCAGAGCCAATTAGGGCAAGCTATGCTAAATTAAGAATTAAGCTTTTGTTCAGAAGTCTAGTGGCAGTTCCCAGGCTCAGGAACTCCAGGCCTGGGCTCCCTGCCAGCGTTTCCTGACAATGTGGCTGGGGTTGTTTGACTGGGGCACGTTATCGACAGACACTTCTGGATCTGCTACTGCCTGTCTTCCTATTACAGAAACAACTAAATGCTTATTGTCCAGATCAGAAACGGGGAGAAATCACTGTTTTTATTCTAAACAAGCTTAGTTCCAATCTCTCAGGGCTATTTAGGTATCAATTTCTTATTGCTATTCAGGCTTAAATACTCCAGTGATTGAGCAGAGGTGCTTTGCCTGCCTGTATGACTTCTGAAGCCCAGAGAATTAGACTTTTTAATAATCTGTTTGAAAATTTTATGATTGACATTTTAAAGTAGGGGAAATAGGGCCCCAGGATTTCTTTTTCAGACCGTTACAAATACTGTCGCCAATTTGAAGTCTGTTTTTGAGACCCTGTGTCATTTGTGAATAAATCCATGAGTCACTGGAACTGCTTGTTGTGCAAGGCTAGAATCAAACTTGTGGACATGCCCCATGCCTCCCACATGC
This sequence comes from Tinamus guttatus, assembly GCF_000705375.1. The sequence continues at coordinate 68,330 of NW_010589840.1, forward strand.
TTTATATCCACACTAGTGGTCACTACTTTTGGTCAGAGTGTGCATAATCTGTCCATTGGGGCTACTTGCTGGTGGATTGAGCCTGAGGGGCTCAAGCTACCCCTTAGGGGAGAATTTATATGGTCCATATGGATGGAGAGCAAGATGAACCAAAGAAGACTTACTTCCTCACATAGCTAACTGTTTAGAGATGCTTTAATCATTAACCTCAGATTATGCATTAGATTTGGGCTCAGCTCAAAAACTTACCCTCAGCAAAATGTTCTTTCCTCTGGTGGCTTCCTGTCTCCTGCATGAGATGCATCTCTGCATTCAGTTACACTGCATTATATTTAAGTCTGGATTCTGGTTGTAGCTGCTGCACAACAACAATCTGCAAACTGGAGTACATATCTCTATAGACCACTCAGCTCATATTAGGGGTACATCCAACTGTGAGGAAACCTTAGAAGGACACTGGGGTCAGTGGACTGTGAGATGCCAAAGGTGGAAGTGGGTGGAAGAGATGCCAGAGCTGAGGGAGGCTGAGGGTTTGCTGTGAGCCCAGACTTGTACTAGGCTTTTGAGTGAGGTTTTCTGCTAATACCCTGCCTCTAGTGCTTAAATCAGAATTAATGACTAGTCAGGAACATTGGCTTGTACAATTACTATTATGTTTCAACAGATGTTCAGCCAGTCAAATTATTTAATTGGCTTCATGCTCCTTAACCTCATAAATCTGTGAAAAGCTGTGACAAGGAGAAAGAAAAGAAATTAATGATAATAAATCAATACCCTAGACTCTCTCCTTACCTCTTAACTTAAGCTTTGGATCAAAACATCTTTGATAAGTTTAGGAAGAAAACAGAATATCTCTGTCTTGGATACAAATCCCACTCTAGAATTTTGGGGAGGATTGCCCAGAGTTTGGGAGCAGTGTCTTTGGGAAGATGATAGATTCTGAGCGGGTGGAGTCGTAGATCAGCATTTGAGAGATCTGCATCCTGACCCCAGCTCTGCCGCCGGCCTTCAGAGACTCTGCCTGTTCCCTTTCCTGCCTGCCTGACCAGGGGGAATCTTATCCAAATCTGCAGAAATCCTTCGCTGTTACTTCCAGCCTTGTGTATTAAGAGGGAAGGTGGAATCTGCTATACCATTAACCATTATTCCAGGAAACAGGAGATGACTTCCTGAGTGACTAAGGTCACTTCCTGCAGTAAACATCATGGTGTGTTGATATAAACATGGATCACTTGGGAAATCCAGGGACAGACACAACTAACAAAAAGCATAAAAGCAAGGAGACACTTAAACATGATTTGTTTGTTCTTCCTTCTTTTCCACTAGGTCTTTGTTCATTTACTCACCTGGAAAGCAGCTGATTTTCTCAAAACAAATGGAAAAATAGGACAAACTCTGTCCTGTAATGCATTAGTGCTTCTCTGCCCTGCCTTGTGCTTATGACTCTGTTACAGACATGTTTGTCTCTCCTCGCTGTTCCAGAATCTTTAATTAAAAAGGAGACAGTAAATTAATCTTCGTCAGTTATCCAGTGCTGCTTGTCACACTTCTGTATTTTCCACCTGCCCACCTCCTCTCTTCCACGTTATGGGAAGAAGCAGTGTCTCCTCTGCCTACACTAGCCCAGGCCTTTGATGGCTTCCAGGGGACAAGAGAAGGTTCAGGTTTTGTTTTGTTTTATATATGAGTACTTTTTCCAAAATGACCCTAGAAACTTTATTGACAAAGAAATCCTGAGACTTGCTTTCTAATTTTCATAAGTTAGTTAGCTTCTTTCACTTAGGTAATAGGAATATCACCCCTTTTTCCACTTTTATTTCATTCAAAAATACATTTTCTTCTGAGGTTGGGTGAATGGGTGGTATAGGGGTCCTGCAGTTCACCTGCAGAGCAGCAAGTGCATCCCAAGCAGCCAAAGTGACTTTGATTACCTCACCATCGTTTATCTGAGGCAGGTGTTGCTATTGCAAAAAATAAACGCAGTCCTCAATGGGTATGAAACTGAGCTACCCTTAAAAGTAATCCTCCCCTACCGGGTTCCAAGCAGTTCCCTGGGGAAGTGGTTCTATGTTTGGCCTCTGCCAGGGTCCTCACAGAGCCATCGCCAGATGCTGGAATGGTATCTCAGAGATTACTGCATGCAAATATTAAATGTTTAAAGAAGGCACAAGTCAGCAAATCAAAGTCCCCAGTGACTCACTTCATCCTCAGTATGCCTAGGAAGGCAGGTCTTTATTCCATCCGTTCTCTGTTTTAATTTTAAAACTTTGACCTCGTCTTTATTTCAGAATTTATAGTGATTTTTTTTTAATTAAAGGCTTTTCTTGTACTCTTATGTTCTTCCATGAGTCGGTTTTGGGGTCTTAATTCTTCCTTGCAGCAATTTCATCTAACGTATGCTGTGGTATGCTGGTCTACCATACACCAGAGCAATCAGAGGGGACAGCAAGCTAAGCAGGCTAGGAATGGATTCACCCATGCCATTTCAAAGGCACAAAAGAGCATAAATCTGCCCTTTTCCAGATGCAGAGAACGGCCATTGGGAGTTTGCAGAGAGTGGCCAAACAGGAGTTTGCAGGACTGACACAAGGCTTGAGTTCAGCATGGTCCAGGCAATGTAAACTCCCTCCTATGTTAAAAATGTCACTCTGTGTGCCCGTCTGGAGCTTCTGCTGAAATCCAGACTTTGATACAGCCTGGGAAGAAATGGGCATGGCTCTCACCTAACGCTGCATTCATCTTGCCTTTTTTTCTCCCACATAGGAACATAAAAGAAACGATGTTTACACCTTTCGCTTCTGTTGTCTCACTTTAGATATCATGCTAGTTACATATGCTTTTCTCATTTTTTAGCAGGGACAGTATGAAGAATGAGATCGTGAGAAGGAAAATGCTTTATATAGAACCATCTTTTAACTGATGCAAAATAACTGCCAGATGAAAAAAAATAAATAAAAAAGAAGACATTCCTCTTAGCTAAGTTCCTTATTTTCTATGTAACAGATAGGCTGAGGTTTTGCACAGTACCCCATCATTAGTACCTCTATTACTGCCAGTAACCAAACTATCATCTGTTTTCTAGCAGATAAAAAGAAATAATAAAAATATCTTTGAGTGCAATCAGGAAAGCTTGGGGAAAAAACTCTTCTTTTAGAACTCCAATGCCCTTTAAAAATATAGGGCCTTTTCTTCCCCTTTCATTTCTTTAAGATTTTTTTTAAATGAAGAATACGGTAGGGATTAAAATGAAAAAGGATCTGGAATCATTTTGACTGAGAGGAAAGAAATATTTGTACATTATTCATTGTACTCTAGGTTATTCATCAAAAGTTTCATTCTTCAACTAAAGTCTTTTCCTTATCTTAAAGCCACTGACATGAATATATATCACCAAGTTAAAAAGATTGAATTACACTTCTCCCGCTGCTGCTAAGATTCATGGAAGCTCAAAGCCCAGTCTAGTCCCTAGGTGTACTGAGCCAGAGCATTTTCTGATTTTCGGAGAACAACGCTAACAGGGTTTGTCTCTTCATTGTGATACGGAGATGATTGAAAATGTGCTGCTATATCGCTTGATAAAAGACCTTTGCCAAAAAGGAGAGCAGCTTTGTCATTTGAGAACATTACCCATGGGGCTTAAGAGACCTACTTGACAGGGAAAGCTCTGGCAGATTTTTTTTTTTTTTTTTTAAAGCAGAATGGTCTCCATTGCTGATAGAGCTTTGGCAGCTCAGGAACTCTGAACAGCAGTTGCTGATAGTGGATCAACTTGAACAGCAGAAAAGAAAGTGCTGAGATGTGCATGTCCTGTGGGCTTCTTCCATAAAATGTACCAGGGTGCGTGTGTATTGATTTGCCCTATGAGCACATACGGAAGAAGTGATGTATTTGTAATCCAGTTCCTTATATTTTTTCAGAGGGATTGTCCCCTGGTTCATTCTGCACAGCTGCAGCAGAGCCTCAGAAGGCTCTTGGCTTCCTGTGGAGTTAGTTACTCTTCAGGTGTCCAGCTTTGAAGTAAACGTGGAGGTGATGGTGTAACGCAGAGCTCAGCGCAGCTCACTGCCCGCTCAACCTGCTTCAGTTTTAAAGGTGCCAGAGGGATATTTGCCAGCAGAGCAACAGGAACGATCAAGGCAGGGTGGTTTAACTGTGAGCTGACAGTTTGCACAGCCAGCGCTTGCCCCGCGTGTGGGCGTGCGAGCCAGGACAGTGCCTGGTCCTGCCGCCAGCTGAGGCCGGACGGAGCTCGTGCCTTGTGACGCAGCCTCGTGAAGAGGGGACAGGAAAACGAGCTTGTGGGCGTCCCGAATTTCCCTGTGCGTCCTGAGCAGGTGGGTTGCAACTAGTTTTCCTTTGGAGGCATTAAGATCCTAGCTTTTTCCTGATCTTCTTTAAGATGTGTTAAAAGGGGTAGTTCACTTCAAGGGCCCTTAAACATGTAACACATGATGGACAGGTCCTGAGGCATCCTCTTTAATTTTATAATTTACATACATTGCAGGTGCCAAAGCAGGTGCTTCAGGATGAGGATGGTGTTAGTGGCTCTGAAAATATCCAAAGTAAGACTGCTAGGACTGCCTGTCCTCAGGGCTGCCCAAAGTACACCATGACCTACAGCAAGATAGAGGTGGGTGAAGAAAAATTGCCTTGTTCCCTACAGCCCATAAAACATGAAGTCAGTTACCTGACTTGGAGGCAATACAGACTCCAGCCCCTCTGATGTCTCTTTTTTAAGGAGACATAGCTTTTTGTTAATTTTGGTAGGCATTGTTGAATTCAGGACTACCAAATTCAATAATAATGCTGTTATTATTTGTAATATCAAATAATAACAGCAACACTAATAATATAATGATATTGTGTAAGAATATCAAATATTACTGTGCAAATATAATAATATTGTATAAGAATATCAAATATTACTGTGCAAATACTTGTTTTAATAGCATTTTAAACCTAAAGCTGTCAGTTTGCACAAATACACTGAGTCTGCTCAGCCTACTGCCTTTGCAGTGATCCTCAAGTGCCTTTTCCTCCCTGTGCTGGAGTAGCTGGTTGGGTACCCACCAAATTCGTCTTGCTCTGTAACGAGGAACGAGGGCAGTGTTAGATGATCCACCCTGAGCCCTGCATCATCCTGCAACAACTTGCCTTGATGGGAGAAAGGGAGCGCTGCAGTCTGAGCAGGGCTGAGCTATGGCTTGGCAAGGGCATGTGGCAATAACTTGAATGGAGGCAAGAGGGAGAGGCAAAGGGAAGAGAACTATAATGTAAACCCCCATTAAAGTTCTTGAAATCATGATAAAAGAATGGCAAGCTAAGTCCAGCAAAAACAGCTAGATTATTATTGTTTCAGATTAAACTGATCCAGTGTAGAGTGGTGATGATGAAGAGTTGTAAAAAATATAAAGTGCCTAAATGTGCATCTTTCTTGTCTTGGCAGTTTAGTAAGTGTTGTTCTTGCCTTTGTCCTTCTACCCACCACACCCTCCTGCAAAACATAATACATGTGAATTCTGCTCCTGTGGCTCCTGAAAAGTTCAGAAAAGAAGGATGGGTTTTAAACTCATTCCTTGACTAACCTATTTGAAAGAGACTGTGAAAGGCTGAAGGAGAAACCATGTTCTGTGATTTGAATAGCCTTCCTCCTCCCTAAATTATGAAAAGCTGGATGAAGGTAGCTTAGGAAGAGCAGTTTGCTCTCTAGCTGGTCGAGCAGCAGGGCTGAACCAGGCAGACGACCAATTAGTGAAGGTAAATAGCACAGGAGAGAACGCTTCTGAGCCACTCTGCACTTGCAAATGAACTAAAGTGTTATTAGGCCCCTGCCCAAAAATAAATGAGGCCGAAGTTAATTCAGCCATCCTGCTGATGCTCTCGTATTGGTGTCTGTGTGAGTTACGCTGTGCTACTGAGTGTTGGCTTTACCCACAAGGCAGAGACCATGAGGAATTTCAAGTGGAGTCTGCTTTGTTTTGAGCTCTTAATTGAAGCCTCTCTATTTCCAAGACTTCTGTAAAAGCCTAAGTCACTAAAATACACATTAAAAAAAACAGCCTTGCTTGTTCCATTTTCTATAACCATAAAATTTGCCTGTGGTAGCAGGTCTGGCTGCTACAGCAGTGCGGCTGCAGCAGCGTGGGGCAAGTGGCAGCCCCTGAGGAATCAGAGGCAGTCACAGGCCACAGGGCACCGAGGGGGCGTCGGGCAGTGCAGCCCTTGAGGAGAACCGTGCTGATCCGTGCCAGCCTGCAGCTGGCCCCTTGCAGTGTCAGATTGATGTATACCAGACCAAAGCCAGGAACAATTTCTTCAGCAGCTGCCCTTATTTTCCAAGTTAACTTTTTTTTCCTCTGTTCCCCCCTCCTGAACTCTAAAGCTCTCTCTTTCCACATGAGCTGAGCTTTCTCCAAAGCAATTGTTTAATGGGAACATCTGGTGTGTGAATGGAAGCCTTATTTCTCCTTTTCCTTCAGTAAACGCTCATTGCATACTTTAAAAGTCTATCTCTTTTGCTTCCTCAAGCAGAGGAAAAAGCCCTGGATCATACTAGACAGAACAGACTGTGCTCTTTAGTCACTCAACATGTGCAGGTGTAACCTGCAAGCCGTGACTTGAGAGCTTTCCCCATAATTAAAAGTTTTCTTCTCTACAGTCTTGGCTGCTGATTAAAATATAGCAGTCCTTACTGTTGTTCAATTAGTGCTAATTAGATAGTAGCTATGCACAATACTTCTTGCAATTCAATAACCACAAAGTGGGATATTACTTTTTCTTGTAAGAACAAAAAATCCAGAGTTCATTTGCTCATGTGCTATTAAGAGCTTGGGAAAATGAGAGAATAAGTACTTCATAAAAGTACATGTTATTAAAAATATTATTAATCTTTTCAAGCGCCTTTTCTTCCCCTTCCCCAAGCCCTTCTCCAGTCCTCTGGCATGATTCAACATTGATAAGATGAAAACTGGGGAGCTGGAAAGTTGGGGAGTTGCCAAAGTTAGGGAGTGCCATCTCTGCATCAGTTAAAATTCTTCTGTCCTGCAGGTTGGGGTGAAAATTAACAAATAAAATCATTTAAATGACATGGATCAGTAGTCTGCAGCTCATCCACCTGCCCACCCAACCAGTGGCCAAGCTGATTCCAAGTGCTTTGCAATTATTCCAGTTCATTCCCAGTTAAGTCAAGCAAGGTGTATGCATCATTTGAAACTGCCTACACAAGCCCATTGCAAGACAAGCAGAAAAGAAAACTCTAAACCAGAAACCAGAGCCTCATTTCCACGAGTTAAACTCTTAGGACACATCCAGTGCTTGTGAGGAACCCCCTACGAGTGGCCCTATAGGCTGGAGCATCTTACCTTACTTGTCTACTCACATGCTTCTGTTCTTTATTGCTTTTTTTTATTATTATTCTGCATTGCCAAAAAATTATATTTCAAAGACGAAGTTGAATAAAGATGAGAAATCATTACTTTTTAAGGCTACTTGCAGTTCCCCATGGAGGACTGCTAGATCCTCTGCAAAAGATCTCTAGGTCTGAGATATTCAGAAAATCTGTGCCACATCACCTGGGACTTTCAAATGAACCCGTGTAGCACCAGGGACAATCTATATGAGAAGGATTAGAGAATTATCAACTTCTTGCAGCCGAGCTGTCTCAAAAAAACCCATCTCCTGTGTAGGTTAGGGGCAGTGTGTTCCACTGACCTCACTCCTGTCTGCTGATTTCTTCCTTGCTCAGAGTAGATCCTGTTCTCCATGTATGGAACTTAATCTGACTCATTTCCCCTACTCGTTCTTATAAAAACACCGTTCATCAGTGTTTTTAAAATTCAACAGTTCATCAGAGAGGTAGTGCTTTTCCCAGGCATTTTACTATCAGCCTGTGGCACCGGCAATTTGGATCATTTTGCTCTACGGATATTTCATTGTATAATCGTAATATCAGGACTGTGTCAGGTGAACACAGCAAATGGCACTTTGAATGCATCTTTGGGGTTTTTGTTTGTGTGACGTTGTTTTGGTCTGCTTTTAATGACCTCAGTTTCAGGAATTATAGAGTACGCAGTTTTAACAACCATCATGGTAACTATCAGAAAACACTTACCCAATGTTATAACTCTCTCTTCACTACTGGACCACTTTCTTCTGAATTGGTCATGCAGTTGGGCTTATCGGTGAATTAGCTGCAGATAAAAGAGGAGAGAGGGGGCAAAACCCAGAGCACCATGGACTGCAGTGGCCAGGACCTTCTCTTTCAGCTTGATTTACTGGAATATGTTTTTGCAGTAACAGAACCTAACAATATTAGAGTGAACATAATGGATCAGGTGACTTGACCATTTCCTTCTGTATTCTTTCTCTGACACTGATCATAAACAAATGTGGATGGAAGAATATGAGAATATGGTAAGTCTTTAGTGATATTTTCCTCCAAATACTCCTTCAGCCCCACTAAAAATTGGTGACTCAGAAACTTCCAATAATTAAACATACATTTATTATTAACACCAAAAAAAAAGTGTTTAATAGGTCTTGGCAGTTTTCTCATCCATGAACTCAGATGGTATCCCATTATACACTTAGTATAAAAAGGTCTTGGGCAATGCATTCTGCAGCTTAACTGTACCCTGTGTGAGGCACAGATCTATAAACCTTACCACTCTGGTCTAGTTTTACACTCACTGGAATCAATATTGCTGAATATGGCTGGTGTGACATTAAGATGCTTTCTGAGGAATGTGCACAGTGCATGACACACCAGGTTTGTGCAACACAACCTCCAGAGCTACTATTTGCTCTAGTCAGTGATAGTGCCAAGATGAATTAGCTCCTGAGTCAAGGCTGATGTGAGCCCACCAGTGCAGTGGTCTGCCTGAGCTCAGTACCTTGGATGGATGCATTATGAAGCCTGAAGAGTGGAAACCATCAACCATCATTTTTTTTTTTTTAATAAATCCATTCTGTTACAGAATCTCTTAGGGTCTCTTTTATACATGATGCAATGTATGAACTTCTGGAGAAAAGGCTTGTCTCTTATTCAAAAGTCTTTTTAATCTAAGCGACGAGATGGAACTGGAGACAAAGTGAAGTGAAAAGAAAAAAGAGATCAAAGTACCAGAGAAATGTATTTCTTTTCATGGCACTTTCTTGTGTGTGTTCAGATGCAAGCCAGAGTTCTTGGACAACCTACTTTAAATCCAAAGTGAATACTTTGCTTGTGACAGAGAACTCTGTGATCGTTCATGGGAAGATAGATTTACATCCAGTAACAGCCATTCACATCCTGCCAAGATGAAAGTTTCTTTTGGAAAGAAAGCAATGGAATAGTGTTCTGACAATACATGTTGGAATTAGGGCTCCTCTGGTCTCTTCAAGCCAGGATTATTGTCCTAAATTATTTTCACTCAAGAGCTCGGAGCACAGAAGAATGGTCTGTTTCTAGCAGAACTTTCTCTCATGACTTATGGCCTGAATGATGGAGAGAGATCCCTCTTAGTCTCCCCTCTTGTTTTCCCCACCCTTTTGACAAATCTTTAGTTATTTTTGTAGAGATGAACATCTAGTTGAAAAGTAAGCAAACCACTAAACCCTCAAAACCAAATCAAAACCCTGTGATTTATTTCTCCAAAGAATCTGTGTATTCTATTCATGGAGCAACTGTCTGTGTACAGGCTTCTATTTTGTTCTTTCCCCTTAAGGGGCTATTAACTATGTAAACATCTTCAAAACAAAGAGCCTGAGCCATTTCATTAGGGGAAACCATTTCTGCTTCCAGAGACCTCTTGGGAAACAGGAGGAGTTCATTACAGCCATGGTGGTGTAAAAGGCTTCATGCGCATGCAGAAATGGAACCACCATGAAACATTAATGACCTCAATGCATTAACAAATCTTAAAACTGAATTAGAATAACGTTGTGTCTGGGGACCAGAGTGTACCTCCTTCGATTTTATTTTTTTAATGCCTGAAAAAATGTAGGCTTCAAATTTTAAAGGGGAGAGCCAAACACTTCAGTGATGCAAACTGAGAAAAAGCAAACAAACTGCCCTCAGGCCAGGCATGTGTAGAAAGTAAACATCTTAACTGCCACCTGCTCCATTTGCTCTAGTCAGGGATATTGCCAGGAAATAGGCTGCCTAATCCCACTATCAAATAAAGGATCACCTGATTTCCTTTAGATTATCCGTGAATAGAACACACTGTCAAATCATTCTTGTTTTGATAAGTAGCAACAGCTCTTGACATTTTTAAAACACTGAGGAGACATTTGGTGATGCTTCAACACCAGGAAATTGTTCAGGGGAGTATTGATCCTAATGGAAATTATTATATGGGTTTTTTTTGTGAAAAATCCTGCTGGAGTTGGATAACATTTCTCCAAAGAATATGTTCTTCAGCAACGCCCCCAAAAAGTGCAATTTCAAATGTATTGGAAACCCACAGAACAATTTGTGCTGAATTTTTGTGCAATTTCAGCTCCAGGAAAAATGCAAAAAAAAAAGAATTCAAAAAAACTTAGTTTAGAAATTGTTTGTCAAGTTTGTTTAGAAGTTTTAATTGAAGAGTGAAAGTCTTTGAGAGTAAATTATTTTGATGGTTCTGAAATATTTTCCATTACCTAATATAGGCTATTTTTCATCACTAATTTTAAGCCACCTAACCAAAGGTGGCTTGGCCTGGCTAAAAAATATTCAAGATTAAAAAGTCTGAATACATTTTTTTATACACGGCTATCTCCTGTTGTCCAGCAGCATTTCTCTGTGGATAACCAGCAGTATTTCAAATGAGGTAGATACAAGTGGTGCTGTGCCAAAATCAGTTTGGGTATCTGTGACCTCCACTTCTCCAGTATCCCAGTGAAGCGCAGAAAAAAATCATCGGAAAGCAGAAATGGTCATCCAAGGCCAAAAGACAGGACCACCTAGCCCAGGATCCTCCTCTCCGGCAGCGACACAAGCAGGTGCTTGTAGAGAGAAGCAGCAAGGCAAGTGTGTGAAATACCTCCCTCCCAGTGCCCTCCCCAACTCCTCCGACTGTTTTCTGAGTCTAATAGGATTTGTGTAATTTCTTACTCCTGAATGATCTTTTTTTCCAACCACTTCACCAGTCTTTATTAACCCAGATAAACTTTCTGAATTCCCAGCACCCTTTGTCAAAGATGTTCCTCCAGTGCTTGTCAAGTTACTGCAGTGACTTGAAGTGTCTTGCTCAGAGACATTTGCCTTGCGGTTCCTACTTTCCATGGCTAATCTCTGTATTTTCCCCTAAGATGTTCCCGTAACTGCTTTCACATAAACAGCTGCTTTATGACTCAAATGGCAATTACATTTCTACGATAGGTGACAACTCTCCACTGCCCATGCTGTATAAAGCATGTTGGGATTGCTGGGACAAAGAACTAATGATTCAGCGTTATGTCTAATGCTACTTTGCTCAAAACTCCCTCAGCTGTTCCCCTTTATTCCAGTCTAAAGGTTAACTCATAATATGAGAGCCAGCTGTTAGCGAGATCCATGAAGTACCCTCTGAACTGCAGAGCAGTATTGAGTTAACTTCCCCCCTTGCCCTAATGCCTGGGTGACACTGTCTGGTGCCATCGGGGGACACAGAGAAAGGCTGCGAGGTAGGCACTTAATGGACAACTATATTAAATACTCTTTGGTACCACAAGGAACAATCCCAACAAACATAGCTGGTTGTCAGGAGAGCATCAGAGGCAAAGAGATACATGGTGTACCTTGTCATTCATTCTGAGCTATTGCATGGTTTGCATCTTTTTCCTGAGCCAATATTAAGACCAAAGGAAAAGCACTTTAAAAGAGAGAGAAAAAAAAAAGCATGCAACTGGCCCTAATGAAAATAAAGATAGTGCCACAGAGAGAGCAGTGCAATTTTAAAATGTTTTTTTACTTTTTTGGGAAGAAGAACAGAAGTCTAATGTTTTCTTTATATTTTTGTTTTTGTATCTTTGTATTATTTTGTATGTGATATGTTGTATTTCTTGTTTGTCTGAAGGACAATTTCTTCTGGGATGAGGCAAAGCTTTTATTCTGTTTTTAAACTTTAATGTTGGTTAAAAAGTAATAATGCATGCTTATGGCATGGATTCTGGTGGTAAATATTTAAAAGAATTGCATAAATCTACCATGTAACACAAGCAACAGTTGGGGAAAGATGCTGCCCCATTTGGAAAGGGAACATCTTTCTTTCTAAAGCAGAGCAAACCTCAGGCCTTCCTCCTTTGCCTTTTCTCACCACAAATTTTGTTGAGTACAAGGTACTACTTTTGCCAGGATGTACCAAAAGGTAGCAGGAGATCATGAAAGCAGAAAGATTATGAAAGACCTTGTGGCACACAGATGAGGGGCCTTGATTTTCCACTTGGTATTTTGTATAGGAATATGCTCTGAGGATTCACAAGCAGATGCAGTGGCCTCACCACTTCCAGATGACCTTGCTGTACATTCATTTACGGTAGGAATCCATGGGACTGTTGGCATTTTTTTTGTAATCACTTTGTTCATTCGTTATGATGTTTTACTAACAAAGGAACACAGTTTATATTGCCATAAAAATCACCAATTTCTATTGAATAAAACAGCTTAAATGAGTTTAGTATTTACATCTGTGCCTAAGATATATGATGCTTAAGTGAATGATGAGCTTGTTAGCATTGGGTGTCAATGAACATGTAGTCTCCTATGGCTCACCAACATCTCCCTGAAGGAGTCCCAGTTAAGACATATGATGCTTATATGAATGACGAGCTTGTTAGCATTGGGTGTCAACGAACATGTAGTCTCCTATGGCACACCAACATCTCCCTGAAGGAGTCCCAGTGCAATGAGGGTTCTGTTAAAAACTGAGCCGTCTGTGTACGAGAGGAGTCATAGTGTTGGAATGGTCTTGGAGCCATAACCGATGGAATCTTAGGCGTATTGGCAGTGTCCAGAATGGCCATAAGCACAGGATGCTCTGCCTTTCCTTCACACAACTGTCACATGCATGATCCAGGAGCATGAGAAACAGCATCACAACACAGCTATGCAGGGTGTCAACTCGCGGATATGGGTTTGTAGCTCTTAATGTTTAGTTTTGTGTGTCATCTTGGGGGAAGTGGAACCATTGCCAAGTGTGAGCACGATTCTACATCCTTTATTCTGGCAAAAAGAACTTCACTGGTGAAATCACAAACCTTGGGGATGGTGCTGTCATTTTCATTTTATAGCAACATAAGAAAGGAAGCAGGAGGAAAGATACCAAACAATAATAATCTAAGCAGCAAAAGTCTGAAAAATGAAAGACTTGTGCCTCTCTGAAAGAATGAGTCAGCTGTGAAAGATACTACCCTTTATCAGGATAGCAGCCACTATCAGAATTCGTGAGTTTTGGAGAGCTTATTCAAAAGACAGGAAAGAAGGAAGGCTTGGGAACACATCAGCTAACTCTCTCTCACACTGTCTTCAGCAGAAAAGCTTGAAAAAAATGCTCCTTCCCCACACCCCCAAAAGCACTGTGTTCTTGATAAGGATATGAAGAAGCCCTTATTCAGAATTTCCATTCAGGTGTTTTGCTTTTTCTGAAACTCTAGTACCACTCTCTGCTTTCATTAGTTCTTCCTTTTTTTAAAAAAAGAACAACAACCCAAAATGTAATTTGATTGCCAATAGAACTGTGATTAAATTTGGCCTTTTGCTTTCCTTTACCGCCAGCCTCCTCAATTCCATCTCCCCGACATCTCTCCTGGTAGTATTGATTCAGTATTGTTAACCTTTCTTTATTACTTGTTTATGTTCCCCCATCACTTTAAAAAACATCAATAAGTGACTTTTCAAAAAGGACAGAAGCAGCAAATAGAGAGACATTGAGGAAAGGTCAGGGATGCAGAAGGAGGCAGCACCTGCTTGGTGCAAGGAGCCGGTGCAGAAAGGTTAGCGGTCCCGCCGCTGAAGCGAAGGAGGATTTAGTCGTTCCAGTGAAATGTAACCGAGGCAGCTTTTGTAGCACACGCGGCCTGCGCCCAAGGGAGGGAAGAGATCTGCGCTGCCCCGTGTCAGCTCGGCCAGCAGGAAGGGCTAGGCCTCGCCTTCGGAACAAGGCCTCAGCAATGAGGCTGAGGGATTTCTGTGGGGGATTTTTCCCTTCAAGGATCTTTAATCTATGAGCATGCTTGGGAGTTTCTACTTTTTGTTGCAGTGTAAGCCCAGCCTGAGGACATCTGCACCTGCACAGGGAGCTGCTGGATGGAGACACACGAGTTGGCCGTGGAGAAGCAGAGTGTGGCTCTGTCAGTGTGCTACTGCCGAGCATTATTCCCTTGGAAAGTCTGTGTTTACATCCTCAGATCAAGCACCACCTAGGGTCAAAAGACAGTTATTTCTGGGGCTCTGCTACCAGGCAAACAATCTAGTCTGTATCTGAACTAGTGATGTTGTTTCATACAATTTTATTTTCAGACCTGTACAATCCCAATGATATACATCCAACAGCAACAATTAGGACTTCTAAGCAACTTTCTAATGCCACAAGGTGCAGTATTTCAGACTGGTGCCATTACAGAACATCTATGAAAATATTATTTAGACTCAGTGATTTATTACAGCTGAAAATGGTCACTTATATATATAAATAGTCTTAAGACAACAGTTAACAAAGAAACCTGAGAGAAAGTTTTCACCCTTGTAATGCACCAAACATTTGCAAAGATCCAAAATTCATATAAAAGAGAAAAGCACTTTAATGGA
>NW_010589840.1:83129-156488 GCF_000705375.1 Tinamus guttatus
ATGGAGTGGATTCTTGAAGATGGCTATTTACTAACCAGGAAATTAAATTAACCATGTTACTCACTTTTCCTCAAAAAAAGGAGCCTGGTTTCAGGCTCTCCTCATCTCCAGAAACTGTCTTGCTTTTGAGATGATTTTCTGAAAGGAATTGTTTATAAACTTGATTTTCTTTTTCATGAAGTCATTTTCATACTTGTAGGTTTCAGAAAACAACTTCTTGATCTGAAAACTTTCTGTCTTTTGCAAGAAACAATTCAATGTGGAGAAAAGTTCTGTTCCACATACACTGAGTGTTCTGTTAAACAGGAATAAACAAAAGCCAAGTTATTTATTAAAGATACATTTCTAGTGACCTTTTAAAAACAGATGGTATTATGTAAGATGTAATATATAATATGATATATCTCTCTTCAACACCAGAAAACTATATAAATAATAATCTTTATAATTAATACTGAGAGACAACATTATAGTTAGAGGGGTTCTTGAAGTCATGCTTTGGAATACAAAGTTATTCAACTAACAGGAACTTCACAGTTCTTCCACACCAATGTAGTATTGGCACGTGAAAAAAGGAAAACAAACCACAGGCCAGAAATGAACCAACATCTTTGATCCTTATGGTAGGTGCAAGGGGGGTCAGGATATTGGATTCCTGTTTCCCTTCTGCAAATCGAGGATGTGAGTATGTAGATGAATACTGTGTATTCTCTCATGCAATAATATTAATTAGCTAGTGAAGGTTTACCTGACAGAACAATTTTTCTAAACCTTCGTGAACAGCCATTTCCTCCCACCTTCCCCTTCAATCTTACAATGAGCTCTTTACTAATCAAAGTGTAGCCATTTATGCAGAAAGAATATTTATATTAGGGTAGACAAAGTGTTTTAATTTTTCTGAGAGGTACGTTCACATCTATAATGAGTTTGTCCTAGCTTGGACTATACCATTACCTTGCAAGATCAGTGTATTTGACAGAAGGTAATACTTATACCCTGCTCCTTTTCTACTCTGTGGACATAGTTTGGATCCTGCAGTCAGTGCGCTTTCTTCTGCTACATCATGTATATTTTGGCTTTGGGCATATTTCTCTTTTGGTAGTTTATGATAATTTTCTTTGTGTTCATAGTAATTCTCTTCTTTGAAATTGATTCATGTTTTAGGTGCGACCATAGGTACATCTTGTACATGACAAGTTAGCAATAGCTTGAATGTAAGATTCTAATAATCAATGCAAGTTAGTTGGTTTCTTCTGATTCAGATTACTTTCAAGTAATGATCAAGGCTGATATTGGTATGGAAGTTAGTTATGAAACTTACTGTCCCCAAAACTGCATTTTGGGGCAAGATTTCCTAGCTGTCTTGGGGCAAGGTTTGACACATGGGTAAGAGAACTCTGCTTCTTGAAATCTCCCTCAAGACTTGGAGTACACTTAGCAGGTTCATCAGGGGTTGAGTCCACCTCTTCTCTTCCACCTACAGTAACTGTTGGGGGAATAGTGGACTAGATGTCACAGAGACAGAGGTGAAACCAGTACTGAAGTGTGGCCTCTTCCTCAGCAGAAAATCTCAGTGCTAGAAGATGGGAACTGTCACTTTGTGCTTGATTGAAGAACATAGCCACACTTTCAGGGTGACCAGTTTTACAAAGAAAAATGAAAAGAGGAATGAGACGCCCTGAGCCATGTGATAAGAGGATGACCTTGCAATAAGTTATTTTATTCAACAGAGCAACAGGGTCAAAGTCCATGTCTCCTGTTGTGTCGACATCATTTCAAGAATGGAACTTAAGTGAGAGACAAAATCTTTCGCCCTGGGAAAAACTGGGGACAAACTATCTTTTAAGTACTATAGCAGGGGTTTAAGAAAAATCCCCTCTGTTGTAGGTTTGTCTCAGCTAATTTAAGATGTCTGTGCCCTCTTTTGCACTGGTAGCTCCTCAACATTTTCCTGCAAACCTTAGGGCAACAAATTTCTGGGGCAGCAGCACCCTTACCTGTACATGAGCAGGACATATACAAGGAATAAGAGCTCCTACCCCTTATTCTCTTCTTTGGAAATGAGTTTGTCACAAATCAGGGAATGAAAAGGAAGTCAAACACAACAATGAATGGTCAGTGGACCGTATATGTCACTTACACCCACACAGTTGTGTGAGCATTCCAGTCCTTAACAACAGCGATTTAAGAACTGACCTATTATAACAGATAGGCAGTAAATCTCAATTAAAAAAAAAAGGGGGGGGAGGCGGAAAGTTCTCCTTTTGGACAATGCTGAAGAACTACAAGCTCATATTCTCTAGGAGGATAGACAGTAGGGTAAACACAGTATGGAGAACTTGTGGGTGGGAAGAGAATATCATGTTTTGGCAGCAAACTACTTCATTCTTTTCTCAAAACTCAACAATCTCAATAACTGGAGATCAGCTTAAATGTAAAATGATTTGATACATCAGGTGGGAACCAAGAACTCAAAAGTAAATTATCTTCTCTGTTATTAAATCATAAATTAGTATTGCTTCAGGGTGTGTGATAGAGATTTGAAGACTGTACAGATCATCTTTGACCACAGAAGTCAGTGGTGGGTTGTCTTAAATGTTTCTTACCTCAGCTCAAGCCTAATACTGAAAGTTTTGAGAAAGTTATACTTAGCCTTTTGTACCTCAGCAAGATTTTTTTTTTTTATTCACAAATACATCATACAAATAACTTGATAAACAAGTGTTGGAAAAGTGAGAAAAAAAAATCTAACAAGGGAGATAGATAGATAGATTATAAATAACTCTGAAGTATAACTATACCAATCAAAATCACAGTCCTTTCCTCTAGAGACAAATGCTAAGCTATTTCCTTGCTTTCACCCTCCAAATGTAAATTGTGGTCATAGTTTATGATTTTCGGTCTGGATAGCAAGACCTAATTTAAGCTGATTGGATCTGTTATTTAGTTTATTTTTTCTAGATGCTTCTGCTTCGCCAGCAGAAGCTGTGCCTCACTCTGTTTCTTGTCTAACAGCTAAACTGTCTAGCTGGCTCCCTCAGTTTTGCTGACAGGTTTTCACAGAATCACAGAGTAGCTGGAGTTCATCAGGTCCACCAAGCCTGCTCAGGTAAGGTTAGCTTCAGCAGGTTGCCCAGGCCCCTGTCTAAATGGCTTCTGAATATCTCCAAGGATGGAGACTCCACAGGCCCTTTGGGCAACCTTGTCCAGTGTTCAGCCACCCTCACAGTGAAGAAGTTTTCTCTTATTTTTCAAGTGGAATTTCCTGTGTTTCCGTTTCTGCCCATTACTTTTCATCTTGTTACTGTGCACCACTGAAAGAGTCGGGCAGTATCCACTTCGCGCCCTCCCATCAGGTATTTATATACATTGTAAGATCATTTCTAGAACCTTGTCTGCTACAAGCTTAAGAGTCTCTCTCTCTTTCTCAGCATCGTTGATGTAAGAGATGTTTCAATTCCTTAATCATCTTTGTGCCATTCCCTGGACTTACTCCAGTATGTCCATGTATTTCTTGTTCTAAGACAGCAGAACTGGACCCAGCACTCCAGATATGGTCTCACCGGTGCTGATACAAGAGGAAGGAGCACCACGCTCAGCCTGCTGGCAAAGTGCTCTCCAAAGTTTTGCTGCTTCAGTTCTTAGAAGAATATGTGGAATGACGTACAAGATTCCCAGCTCGCAGGAAATTAGTAAGCAATTTTTTCTGTCCCATGCAGCTGCAAAAATCTTATCCTCCCTGTCTAGTCTCTACCCTTTGAACCATATTGCTATAAGCATCTGTCCAAGATTAACATGATTCCCAGGCAGAGCTAGTTAGCTTAATTTTCTGTACACTACTACATTTACAAACTTTATCTTTACTATATAATTTCTCTTTCAAGTAAAACACAACAATGCAAACCAGCTATGTTTCAGGCCCGCCCCTTCTTGCTTTCCGTTCTTACTCTCTTCACCACATGTTCACTGAGTGCATCTTTCCTTTTGTTTTAACCTCCTGGTTCCTTCCTTCATAAACCGTAGGTGGAGAATGAGAAATGGGAGTCTAGCTTTTGTTTGCATCTCAGACATATCTACCATTTGTGTTTAGCAGGACTCTGTCCAAACTATCATTACTACTTCCCAAAAAGACATTATACCTCCAAAATATGATGCGAGAAATTACTTTAGAGTAAACTTCTATTTTTTTGTAGTATCTTCTTTTTAAAAAAAAGCCTAATATTTAGCTGTTTTTGTTCCAGGGGAAGCTTCCTCTCTTAGGAAGGAATATGTAATTATACGCAAAGGTATTACTTGGTAATGTTTGCTATAATATTTATATTTTGGCAACTTGTGCATGGGGGAATGCTGTGCCAGGCTCTGTATTTGCATACACTAAAACAAACAAATAGCAAATACTGTGTATTATACTTTTTAAGCTGAGAAGTCAAACAAAGGCAGAGAGAGACCATCATTGTCCGCATCCTTGAATTAAAAATTGGATGCTCAGGCACATCAGACAGTCATAGAGTGGTATGCTGCTGAACAGGGAGGCGAACGGGGTTTCAGTGTCGTCTTTAACAATAACTAGTCTGGAAAATTTATTTGAAATGGCAGGATCTAGCAGCGGGTGTGCTCCTACGTTCAGCCAGGTTAGTCTCATGGGAAAAGGTCACCAGAAGGAAGACTCAACAAGCAGAACATGCACAGAAGCATAGGCTATTAGTATCATGATGCAGTTTGATTCTGGAAAATATAGTCTGGAATACTTGCAGTAAACTCAGCTAAAAAATGTGCTTCTGAAATGTACATCTAACTGTATTTAATAGAAGAATCTTTTTTGTTTCTTTGCTAGGGACACTTGAACATATAACACTATGAACAATCTTTCCCCACAAGTGGCTTCAAAAGCCTGTGAATGAGTTGCACAAAAAACAGCTGGCTCCAGGTTTTCAGCTGCAGCACTGCAGAAAATGCAGTTAAAACCCACGTGGAAGCAGCTCGGGTTTTGCTTCCTCAGGCTAAGCACCCGTGTTGCCTCGAGACCTGAGCAGGTTTCTCATGTCTGCGTGATGGTGACCGCGCTGCAGCCACGCAAGGCGCTGAGGCCCGTGCTGCAGGGCCAGCAGGTGAACGTGCTGTGGGCAGGGAGCGATGCCCATCGCCCTGCGGCCTCGCTGTTCGCAGGGGACAGCATCAGGCTGAAGTGGCCCTAGACACAGCTGAGGACTTGCCTGAGTCTGCTGTGAGCCCCAGGTTTCCGTTCAAAATGCCTGAGATAATGAGAGGGCCGGGCAGCAGGCTGCCAAGCTGATGTTTTCCTACTAGGATGATGAGAACGTGTTTCGTGTGCCCCGAGGCCGCTCGGGATAATGTTAGGCTGGCCTGCATCCATAAAAGCCAACTTTTGCTATTTCCCATCAAAATTGCTAGCTCCCTTCCACATATGCACAAGAAAAAACTGCCTTGGCTCTGGAGATCGTGCAGCTAAAAAAGTTCAGATATTCCAACTGTGCGTTGGAGGCAGTAGTGGAAATGGGAGCTCAGTCCTCTGTCACAATATACACTTGTAAAATGCAAGAAGGTAAAAAGAGAGAAAAAAAAAAAAGAAAATCAACCTTCCCCTCACTCTCTCCACACCCCCATACTTCACTGCTTCATTTCTTGGATCCGTGCTTGTGATTCCTAGTCAAGCCAAACCAGAGAAGATCATGTAAATGATCAAAGATATAGAATGAGAAAGAAAATGTGAACTATATATGGCCAAGAGATCAAGAGATATTAATGGATTCTGATAAACAATTATGAAATCATAGAAGCCATAGAGAAAGGGCATAGTGAAAAATTATTTTCCACATCTAAAACAAGAATTAGAGGCATCAAGTGAGACTGGGAATGCATTAGGCTATACTGAAATAAAAAGAGATGCTTCTCCACGCAGTGTGTATTTGAGCTGTGGAGTTCATTGCCACAGGACATTGTGAATGCTAATATTTCCATAGTTTCAAATAGTATCACAGAAGAAAATCAATCAGAACTATGAACTGCAAAAATACCATCTCTCTCTTAACCAGCAGTACATTACTGAGGCCTAGAAGAAGGCACCAAGGAGCTGTCACTATTCATTTGCCCTGTTCTTATATTCTTCCTGGAGCATCTTCTGCAGTTTAAGGTTGGAGATGGTAAATTGGTGGACCTTTGGTGTGTCCCCTTACTACCATTTTTGTAGTCTCATCCTTAACTCCCATTCAGGAGCACTTCGTATAATCAAAAAAAAAAAAAAAAAGAAAAAGTGCCACATTATCTGGGAAGGCAGCAGTGGTCAGAAACTAAGACCTTACTGCAATACAAGCAAACAAAAGACCCCCCCAAAACAACAACAAAAAACCCAAACCTTTTTAACCTTTTTCAAACCTTGACTTTTCCTTAACATTGGTGTAAGCCACCCAAGAGAGCTGCTGTCTTCCATTCCCCATCTAGAACACTTTAAGGAGGTAGGAGGGACATTTTAACAGTTGAGAAAACACAGAATGTGACATCTATTCATATCCAACTCAGTTACCAAGAAATCACTGTGTCTACAAAATTGGACAGGCAGACAACTTTAAAGCACTTTGGAAGCAGACCTTGAGGGACTGAAATTGCTGTGCCTTGCTACTTATTGCTGGGGTGTTGTGTCAAAGTGAGCCTGTGTCCTAAGGATATGCAGAGGAACAGACACCCATTTGCAAGTAGAGAACTGCTTTCCAGATCTCCTTACTACTATGAGTTAAAAACGGGGGTCTTTACATAGGTTACTGTTCCTAATGCTCTGCAGTGGCAAACAGTTCACGGCACAGTGAATCAGAGAGCAGAGCAGTTCTGGGATGGTCTTTTAATGATGAATCATTTTAACCCCCTTTTTTTTGAGTGGGTGGATGCAGATGAAGGCCATCACCCTCACTGAGTGCCTTCAGGAGGTGGCCAGGCCTGGCATTTCTGATGATTACACTGATGAGCTCCCTAGCATTAAAAATCCGTGCAAACAGAGTGAAGTGTTTGAGACTTCCAACCATGTCTGAATTTTAAGAGTAGCTTTGAGGAATGGATTTAAATCCACATCCCAAAGGCAAACAACGCCATAAGCTGCTGAATTACCTCTGGCCCTTTTTCGGTATCTATATAACACTGTCTCTACAAGCAAATCCCTAACGTCCTTTCATTCAAGCATGCATCCAGGTGGTGTATTTAACCTGCATCATTGTCAAACGTGCTCTTCTCAGCATTTAATAATGCACCATCTGGGTTGGTTTCCTTTGTGAGAACTATTCCCACTGAGCAATCTGAATCCTAAGACTCAGGGCTCCTTGGTCCTCTTCCCACCACTGAAGAGCTCTCTTACTTACACTGAACAAGTCCCTATGGATTCAAGCCTAAATTACTTTGATGTGGCTGACATTTTCAGCTGCTTCACTAAGCTGCAGTGGCTTCAGGATGACCTGCCTGAAAAATAAGCATTTTAAAATACATACATTTAAAAATATATATATAAATAGAAAGATAGATAGATAGACAGAGGAATAGACAGTGGGATAGGGGCATGGACACAAAGTTTGGTGAACAGTGCAAGGAGACTGGGTTTAAGAGCAAGCCTGACAGCTAACATCAGCAAATGCCAACAAAAATTCTCCTTTTGTCTTGCTTAGTTTCCCAAGGAAAGAATCATTACAGGTGCAAATGCCTTTGCACCAGAGCCGTTCAGCCAGGCAGCAAGATGAACCCACAGCCACAAGCTTCATCTCGCCCAGCCAGCCCCAGCTCCTCAGCTCAGTTCAGACCCGGAGAGCTCTTGGCCATCAAACCCTGAATTTAAAACTCTCGGGGGAGTCACTCACTTGAATAATGCATAAGTCAGAGGAAATCTCCACAAGCTGGAGGAAAAAAAAAAAAAAAAAAAAAAAAGATGAGATTAGTCAAACTGGCACAAGTTATTTGCTCAGTGCTAATAAGGCAGAGTTGACAGTGGAGCAGGAGAACAGTTACAGATTTTTTCACTGCTTGTGGCTTGAAGGACTCAAGTTGGAGTACTTGCCTAGAAGCAGGGGGTCTTGCCTCTGTGCCTTGCTCCATCCTCGGTCGTCTTTCAGTACCTGCCCCCTGTTTCTTACTGGCTTTTGTGGCCCCAGTTAAGAGCCAGCAATAGCAGATCCCTTGTGGTGCTGGCACCTCAAGAGGCTTCACACTCCTTCTGATGTCTGCAGTGACCCACCTCATGACTCAGTTTCCTATGCTACCCTATATAGATTAAATGGCTTCTTCTCCTAGCTACAAGATCTGTGCTTCTGAAATCACTTTTTAAGGAGAATATTTTTTCATTTGAGTTAGGGTCCTCCCAATACTGCTAAGGAGATTCTTTGTTCTGCAAAAAGCAGGACCTTATGTAGATGAACTTACCATCTTTTCACAGGTGCAGCTAAAGACAGAGAGGGTGCTCTCTATACGAGTCCTACACCAGCCATATGTGGCCATGGAACAAGGATGTGCCCCACACTGTGAAACAGGGTCTCACTTGACTGGGCTCAGCTGGGAGCAGCAGTCAGGTCTGTTGCACATTGATTCAAGCAGTGACTGCCTCTAATTCTACACTGTGACAAGTCTGATTACTTAACAGAGAAGTGGGATGTATGTGTCCTTCTAGTCCATTGCTAGGAAAAGTTGACCAGAATCTGTTTTAAGTGAACCTACTTTGTTTTGTATCTATGATGGATTGGGAACCTGGTCAGCAGATGAGTCAGAGCTTTTTAAGAATTGCTAAGTAAGTGAATTGCTTTCTATTAAAGTCAGGTTCCCAGTAATTTGTCTGTGCTCTCTAGTGCTTCTTCATACTTTGCTTCTTCAGAATGTGCTGTGAAGTAAGGCAGAGCTCTGTTATTCCCATTAAAGAGAAAAGGCTGGAGTACAATTTCCAAGGGGATTCTGTGGCAAAGCAAAGGCCTGAACTGAAAGGCAATATGCACTGCAAATCGTGTATGCAATTCACTAGCAAGGTGCTTAATTGAGCAGTGCCAGGGCCAGTGACAATGGCAGGGCAACAGCCACCAGTCCTGGGGAAGAGATCTCCAGGAAATGGCTCCAACTAGCATAAAAATGACAACCTTCCTATCGGGATCACCATTAACATCAGGAGTGGATCCAGGGTAAAATAGGAAATCTTCAACTTTCTTCCCTTAGTCCCTTGGCTCCTGCACACAGCACAGCTAAATTTCACAGAGACTTATGAACTGGAGCCTCCTGTTGGGTAAGGGAGCTAAAACTGGAGTGCTCTGGCTTTGGTGGACATGTACATTGAATCTGCAAACACACAGACATGTTTCCAGAGAACAGTTTTGCTTCTAGCCTGCTGTGCCTGTGTGGAAACTTCCCCATCCTCCTCTCAGGCTGCCAGCTCCCTCTGAGCACTCGTGCTGAGAGATTATTTGTAAACAAGCAATGAACAGCTAGAGAGAAAATGGTCTGCTGAGGAAACTGGACTAAACCTGGTTAATATTCTGTTGTTTCTCCCAAGACACAGGGTAGGTGACCACAGTCCCTTCAGTGAAGCCCTGCCTGCCCAGATCTTAGGAGAAAAAATTATAAAATGCAAATATTGGGAGAACAACTCAGTGTCTCACAATCTCCAGTATTACTTCCTGGACACAGGTTATATGTGAGAAACTAATCCTGATAAGCCTTTTTCTCATTAGCTTGGGGTCACAGTTGCAATACAAGGGAGTAGGAAGGAAAAGGAGAAGGCTGAAGTGGCTGGGGTCACAGTTGCAATACAAGGAAGGAAAAGGAGAAGGCTGAAGTGGATGCTGCTTTTTCATGACCTAAAGTGCTCCTGAGCAGGGGTTAGGGCTGGCCCAGATGTGTCACGGCTCACACAGCTGCAGCTCTGCTCCTCCCAGCTGCAGCCCAGCAAAAGCCTTTCTCATGTCACGGGAAGGAGGATGTTTGATGGGTTCACATTGTGTATGTGTGGCTGGTGAAGTCTCCTGCCCTCCCTTTTCCCATATACTCAGAGGAAAGTCACTCCTGTGCCTCAGTTTGCTTCTTGCCTGTGCAGATCTTGGCTTGACCAAGATAGGCCTGGGTCCAGGCTGAGGAGGAGCGCCTGTCTCCTCGCCATCCCCGTGCTCCAGGATGTGCACAGCTGGGAAGCTGATCCCTAGCTAGCACGACCCTGGCTTTGCAGTGGTACAAATCAAGTTGTGAAAATGCACGGTTAATTTCTAAGACTGTTTTTTTTTTTTTTTTGTGGTTTAGAAGTGATGTGATGTGGCACCTCTCACGTGATGTGGCATCTTCATCCAGGCAGGATGGCCTCCTCTGCCGTCCTGACATGCAGAAGGCATCAATTGCTACTATGATTTGTGAGTTGCAGTTTGTTGAAGCCTTGACCCAAAGTAAGTCCTCAAAGAAGTCAGAGGAAAATCCCTTGGAGACTATGGATCATGACCAAGTGATCCATAGTTTAAGCTATGAAAGAGCTGTCCGAGGAAGAGGTTTCCAGTGTCCCAGGTTTACAATTTCCTCCTGAATCTTCCTACCATTGGTCTCCTTTTTAAGAGTCTATTAATAAAGATCTGGGTTATGCACAAGGAGGGATGATCTTTTAGTAATAACACATGGAAATGAGACCCAGTAATCTGGATATTATTACTGATAGGGTTAGTGGCCTTCTACATGAGCTTGTGCAGTGGCTTAGACTATGGATACACAAGCAGATTAACTCAGTACAATACAAGCTGTTGTCATCTTCTTTTTTATAAAGAAAAAAACTAAATCTTACAAACACAACATAAAATGTTTGTCTGATTTAGCAGTCCCAGGAGTGATAAATTTACCCCTGGGTTAATTGGGGCTAAACATTTCCTCGTCCCAGACAATTGCCTTTTCGTGCACTTCTTCTTCCTTTGTACCCAGTTGATAGGGTGATTTCTTATGTTTTGTCCCCTCTGGTCCATTTCTTAGTTCAAGTGACAGTCCCTAAGTATAGCATGTCTTGAGCTTTCAGATTAGCAGATACAAGACTGAACCAATTCTGAAATTCACAGTGTTTGGGGCAAATCATTTCCATTAAAAAAATGCAAAAAACTAAAATAAGTGAAAAGTGAAAAGGTGAAGACAGTCCTGCTATGCCAATTCAAAACTTTTGCAGAGGCCTTTTTTCTCTCTTTTTTTTTTTTTTGATGCAAAAAGCTAAAATAAGTGAAAAGTGAAAAGGTAAAGACAGTCCTGCTATGCAGATTCAAAACTTTCACAGATGCCTTTTTTCTCCCTTTTTTTTTGAAATGACAATTAAAAAATCACTTTTAGTTACTTTTTTAAATCTTTTTTTAAAAAAATATCTCTTAGTTATTCATCATAGAGAGGATTCCAGTTAGTAAAATAAAACCCCTTTCATTGTGGGTCAACCTAAAACAATCATTTCTTTTGTTATTTGATCAAAGGTTTAAATGCTTCAAAAGAAAATCAATTTTTCCTGCAAGGTCTGTGTTTCATGGAGTGAAAGCAGCAATACCTCTTGTCTGTGGGGCTGCCCACTCAGTCCCTCTGTTCATCCCATAAGCTCCCACTCTCCTGTCATCAGCACCTCACTCCCACCCTTGGAAACTCATTTCTGCCCCCACGCTGCTCCCTTCATCATGCTCCCTTAAGGGGCTAACCAGATCATGCAGGCGAGCTGAGTTTAAAATAACCTCTCCTTCCTTTAGCCCCCTTTTTAAGGTTTATTTTTAATCTGGATCCATTTCTTGAGTGACTGATCAGAGAACTGCATGATTCACCACACAGTTACATCACACAACTGAGCCGGTATTTCATGTGAGCGGGAAGTTGGTGGTAAGGGAGAATTAGAGGAGTTGCAGTAATCACTGAATTAAAAGTTTGTGTAGCAATAGCCTGCAGTCAGAGCTGTGATTGCAGCTTCCGACTCAGCTGACTTTAATCTACTGCTAACTGTGTAGGTTTGTCAACACAGGACAGGGTTCAGCATGGACCGTTAGACCAAGTATTTATCAAGTATTGATTTTGTTCCTGCTAGGTTGTGCGGCTTTCCCTGCCCCTCCTGCTGCTGTGGTTTCATTGTTATTCTTGTCTGAATAAGAGTTAGTTCAAAATTAGGGATGGTAATTTGGATTTGTAATTGGATCTGATAACCAAATGGGTAGGAGGGGGGAAAAAGTGAAAATGTGCTAGTCAGGTATAATTACAAGTCCAAATTAACAGCTATATTACCTCTTCTCCAAAAGACACAGGCTCCCCTTTAATCTTAGTTTCAGAACTGAAAGGCGTCAGCTGCAGGTTTGCAAACAAAGCCCAGGAGGAGGTTGTTCTAGCAAGAGTCCTTCACAGTGAGATCTTCAGGAACGTGGCTGCTGGGCCGCCCTGCGCAGCAGCCCACGCTGGTGAAAGGCAGTGCTTGCAACACCAGCACCGTAGGCACAGATGTGTCCTGGCACCTTTGCAGATGAGCAGGAGCTCAGGGCCAGAGGACGGGGAAGAAAGTCCCCCAGTGCCTTCCATTCCCTGCAGCAACCCTGCAGGGCAAGAAGGACAAGTTTGAACAAACCTCATGAGAAAAATGTTAAAGGCAAATGGAAGACTGGCCCCCCCTCCCTCACTGCAGCCTTTCAGTTGCCATCCCAAAGTCTTGCCTGCCTGTGGTACTGGGGGATGGATTTTGGAAATGCAACTTATGTTACCCACCTTTTACATATCTATTGATCAAAGAGTGGCCCTCTGACAAATTGCCGAGTATACAGTGTATGTTAACTGATAGACTGAGGTTAAGGCTGAACCATATGTGGAGCATGCCATTACCCAGCTAAAATCCAGGCTTATTTTCATGCAGTTGTTCTACGACTACAGTTCACCCCCCACGAACAGCTCTGCTGCTCTACCCTGGTGAGTGAGGCTGGGGCCTGCCGGCACAGCTTCGACACGAGTGGCTATTTTTGTCCATTGCAGTGAGCCCCAATTATGAGAATCTCATTCTAGGCACTCACTCTGTATTACAGCTCATTTGTGAGGAACAAAATGGACACTATTTCTCTTTTGAAATACTGGGACAGAAATGTACTATACAAGCAAGTATTGTATTGCTCATCCGGATCTTGGCCCTGATGAAAGAATGCAGCCCCATGTATTTATTGAGAGCTATTAAGTGCTCTGTGTGCTAACTGGAGTTGGCTCTCACGCATTTAGGGGCAGAAGAGACCATTTGTGAGAAATGATCACAATGCAGCCTGCAAGCCCAATTCTTTGGCCCCATGTGTCCTTTAGTGCTAGACCTGTGATGAACAAGTTAGAGAAGGATCATTGTCCAAGATCTTGGCAGCATTCATGACTAGGGCATTGCCTTTTTGCAATATAGAAAGTTTACAGAGCTTTGCTGAGAGGTTACATTTGAGGTCTTGAATGGCGCTTAACAACATTCTTTTTTTTCCCCCAAAAAGGAATAATATTTAGGTAGTCTGGAAATTTGTGAACTGCCAGTACTTCCATAGCTGTATTTCTTTTTGATGGAAAATGCAAACCACCAGAAGCATTGGTATATTTGAAGGGTAACTTCCCCTTGACTTGAGAAAACATAGCTGGTGTCCTCACTCCTTTCCCGAGAAGCAGCAGTGGAGCCTTCTTTGCCCTTTGAAGCATCACTGTTTAAGCCTATATGTGACATTGTAGGACAATACTACAATACTCCTTTGTCTTTTTCCAACATTTTACATTACAAACTATTTGCAAAGAAGCAGAAAAGCAATTGATACTTAGATCTTTCAGCATCCTGGGTAGGCACCTACAGGGAAGAGTACTGACAGCCTCAGAGGCTTCTATGTATAGGCCAAAAACAGTGCACAAGATGAGGCCTGTAGACAGCACGCATTATGTTAAATGTCCAAAAGGTAACTCTTCTCAGTGACTCCTTTTTGAGACAAAAAAGAAAAAAAAAGAAAAAACAACAGCATGTTGAATGCCTGTATACGTTCCTCTGAAGAGAGCATCACGTACAGAATGTTTACTTATGATACTGCCTCCCTTTTGCCCCACTCTTCAGGTCCATTACCACCTCGTATGGAGAGGCATGGAGGTTCAGCTCCTAATTTTGAAAACCCTGGGTTCCTCCATCAGAGCACCTCTGCTCCTGCACGTGCAGAGGACTGCTTTCCTCTTGTACTTGCTCGTTATTACTCATAGCGTCCACCTCAAGGCTGCATCAAGCTACAAGGAGATGATACAACAGCAGAGGTACCAAGAAGCATCCCATTGCCCAGAAAATTAGGTGACCTTTATTGTCTCTTCTTAGACCTGCTTTAGCCCCGTTTCTCTCTGATTCCTTCCTATTCATAGAATGTTACTTTCTTGCCCTGGTCCATAATACCGTACGTGCAAGTCACATACTACTAGTTTGTTACACTAACTCTGTGTATCCTTTGGCATGGTACAAAGTCCCAGGCAGTGTATGGTTAACAAGCTAAGACAAGGCAGGCACTAAAGCTCCATGAAGCTCTTTCATTGCAGGAGTCTGATGAACTCTGTCTCCTCACAGTGACAACAGTATCTGCAAGCACACCAACAAAGAGCACGTGATGAGCAGGCCTCTCTGCTCTCTGAGGCCTTTGATGAACAGGAAGATGAAGTTGAAGTGATCCCTCAGCACCCATTTTAGTTCCTGTGAAGCCTTTCTCCTCTTCCTCATCCTATTCTTTGTGTTAGTTGCAAAGTTTGCTGAAGCAGGCAGCTAGAAGTCTGCTCCTTGTCACGTTTTAGCAGGAAAATGACATTGATTGTGGACTAATGCAAAAAGAGACTTTTCCCTAGTGAGCATTGGCTAATTGATGTCAAATCAAATAACTCTAAAGAGCTGTGATGGCTACAAATCAGATCACAGAGGGCAATACAGGTTCATTCTACTTCACACCAGGACTGTGCTTTGCAGTTTAAATGACAGCACTTTGGCATTCAGGGCTTCTTTATAACCCAAACAAATCAAATCTCAAATCTTTTTGATCTTGACTCCTGACAATAGTTGATGATTAAAACTACTGCAGTGGAGCCTGGGAACGGTGTATTATTATAAACAGTTGCAGCTTTGTATCCCTGTTCCCCTTTCTGGTCTAGAGACTTGAATCAAAAAAAGCTGTGGGGAAATGTTAAAAAGAGAGGTCAGGTGGAGATGAGGAAAAAAAGTTATTTCTAATAGATTAATTTTAGGGATACCAGGCTTCTCAGTTTCTTTACCAAAGTTGTTTAGGTTTCAAGCTAGAATAGCAAAGTTTAAATGGCCAGAAGATTTTAGAAGCCAAAAGCTAGCTTTCAAGTAATGAGTCACTTTGAATCAGAATTGGATTATCCATTGGTCTGGATTATGTCTATTTGCAATGCAAACGCATTCTTGGGAAGTGGGAATTAATCAAAATGCTGCACTGGCCCTTAGAAATATGGTGAATCTTTTAAAGAACAACAAATAGGTTTCAGCAAAGAAGAACTGGGAACAGGGATGGCCAGGAATGAGAGATCCACTTTCTAATCCAGCTGCTCACCAATTCACTGGCCGGGGAAATCGCCTTCCTTAGGTAGCATCATTTGGGCCCAGGTGTTTCATGGGGCTTCAGACCCTTTCTGATTGCTGTTGAGGCACAAATCACTTTCATCCCAGCCACCCTGTGGCCACCTCGCTGTGCCTTACCTGTGCTAGCAAGGCCGGGAGGCCGATGGCTGAAGCTCCAAATGGGACAGTGCTCACATAGCTATGCAGGTGCCTGGCAACCCACTGCAAGAGCCTACAGGGAAAACTCACTTGTGCACTTTTGTAAACAACTACATGAATAGATTTTTCAGAAGAAAAGACATAGAATGGTTTGAAATTTGAGTAATTCTTAATATGGATGATTTACATATGCTGAAGACAGTTTCCCCTCCTAGCCCCGTGTCTTGTTTTTGCAGCACAGCATAGGCCAAGGCTTAGACTTGAGTGTGTATGCGTTTATACTCAAGCAGTCTTGAAGTTCAAACAATTGCCTGCAATTAAGTAGGCCTGCAATATTTCACCAGAGAAAGAAACAATCACTCTGCAAATAGGTCTCAGAGGAAAAAAAAAATACTGCTGTTGGTCCTTTTTCTTGTTGCTACCAGAAGCAGCAAGGGCTAGAAATCTTACCCCAGAGCCTGTTTCCATCCTGAACTAGAGTGAACAGAACATCAGTAGACCACTGGCAGCAAAGGAGCTGGCACACATCACTGGCTTCATCCTCTCCAAAGCCCTGCAAGGGAATGTTAATTGCCTTTTTCAAGTCTTTCACATTAATGGTATGATGAAAACATATGTATGTCTGCACTGGTGCAGTTCAGGGTTTAATATTCTGTTTCCATCAGTAGCCATAAGCGGATGCCCGGGAAAAAATAAGAAGTCATTTTTTTTCTCTGTTTCCCCAAATACTCTCCCTCCTTCAGACTATTTCAGTTCAGGAGATCTCCTGAATGATTTGATCTGCCTGTTTAGTAAATCCTAATGGATTTATCTTCCAAGCACTCCTCTACCTCTCCCTACCTTCACATATTTTCTTCTTTTTTTGGATGCACAGACCCTTTTTGCCATGAATTTGCACAGGTCTGCCAGTCTGTGTGAAAAGCCATCTGCCGACCTTTGTCTGGAAGCTGAATCCTACAAGCTTCATCCTATATTTCTGACATAAATCCACTTGATGGAGTGGGCCTCTGGTCACATGGCTGATGCATATCATCATGCAAGAGACTTACAGGGCCATCTACATCCCCAAGGAGCTTGGCTACACTGGGCTTATCAGAATGAATTTAAATAATGGCACGACTCAGCCTTATACCACAATATTCTCCTGGAAAGCTGTTCAGTATTCATGAATAATTGTCCCCAAAACTTTTTATTTCCCAGCTTACTCCATCTTCCAGGCCCATTTGGTCTATGCTCCCTCTACCGAGAGGCACAAAGAATGAGATCTTTGCGGTAGTAATTTTTGTGGTGTGAACATATCTTTAGTAGAAAGATTCTAAAGCCATCACATCTTTTAATAAAAATCAGTCATCCTGAAGCCACATGATTTGAAGAAATATCATATTGTGGTGTTTTGGATGTGAAATACTGGCCTCTGAAATTCTGCAGTGTTGAGCTAACAAGCCTGCCTGATGATGTGGTTTGAAGGGGCAGTGATTTAAAGATCATTTTAAACATTTACTCTGTTTTATGGTAGTGACGACTTTCCCTTCTCCCATCTTTAAAATTTAAAACAGGCATCCTCCAAGCATGAGGGCAGTGCGGCATAAAAGTTTTTGCTTTCTGAGATGGAACAAAGTATTTCCTTAATGAAAAAAATATGATTTTGATTTTAAGCCATAGGAACATTTTCCCATTTCATATTTTTCATGCAGCATAAAGGTCCACCAAACATATTTAACGTGAATTTCAAACAGCAGTGCCTCCAAAATATTTTCCTCCTTGTTTTTTATCACAAAGTTTCTCTGAGTGCTGTGCTTCCAAACAATAGTCTCCCAGCATTCCCTTCCTCCAAATATCAGGGTACCATTCAAAAATCCCCCATGCTTAGAGGAAGTTTTCAATTGCAATCATAGAAGCTGAAAAGCATGAGGATCTAGCTAATGGACTGCAAATGAACAGAGAATCAATGGAAAGATCTAGTTTCATTTTTAAACCTGAAAATGGAATAAAAGCTAGCCAGAAAAAAAAGAAAATAATATGAGCATTTTGTTCATAGAAATAGGCACAAAATAATACAATGGCAAAGACTCCTCAATCTGGTGAAACACTGAACAGGGTCCCTTGAACATCTCTGTATAATACTGTTTTGCACCTTCTAAGAATCTGGTATGGGAGATTAGTGAGCCTAATTCCCTTTAAATAACAAAAAGAACACATCCTTTTCCTTAATACATTTAAAATACCATCATTCCATTAACCTAAATTTAATGCTTTCTTGTAGGTTTTAATCTTGCACAGTGACCCCCAGAATGGAAAGGCCACGTACAATTACAAACTCCACGGTGCAGCCACCATGCTATCCCACTTGCGTTCATCCTTATCACCCCCACACACTTCTCCTTCTGGCACTGCAGGAAACCTTTTCTCTCCACGTACATGCCGGCAGATTTTTCAGTTGTGTGCCATTATTTAATGCACTGGCTTTGGCAGACTAATAGAGGGAAGAAAGGGAATACAAGGCAAAGATTTTTCTCCCTGACAATTGCTGGGCTCAGCAGTCGCTCTCCAACGGGAGAAAAACCACCCCGAAAGCATGAACACAAGAGCAGCCCAAGGGAACATCCCTGCATTACCTGGCAGCTCTTTTAGTCTCGGTGCTTTGGAGAGTGAGGTTTGCGTTTAGGCAGCAGGCAGTCGCAGAAGAGACAGGGTTTCCTTAAATGTTTAACAGAAAACTCTCTTCGGCAGCATTAAGCTCTCATGGAAACAAACACCGGAGTGCTTCCAAGTGCAGTAAAAACGACTTTGGAGGAGAGATACAAGCAAACACTTTTGAAGAGCCTCGCCGTGCTCCTCTCACGCGGCACACACAGGAGCAAGTGTCGCCTGGAGGGCGGCTCCCGAGGCTCCCGAGGGCCAAGGACAGCTCTAGGCTCCCTCCTGATACGTCTCCACTGCTGCCTGCACTGCTGCCTGAGAGAAAGCAAGCCTAATTAGCTCCACAGACAGCCACAAGATGAATAAGGATGGCTTAATTAACTGGCAGGTGTGCGCAGAGATAAGGTTTTAGGCGCCTCTGCGGCCCTACCTGCGCACCTTGCACAGGGCCTCAGGCACCCGGAGCTCGGCGGCTGAGCAGGCCGTGCGTGTCGGCCTTGCCACGGCGAGCCTCCCGCGCCCCTCACCTTGCCACGGCTGCCGAGCGAGACGTTGTAATTATGTGATTACATTTGTCAGGCAACGACGCAGCTTTTGGTGAAGCTGTCAGCTCACGTTTGCTCAGGCTAAGCACCTTGCTAAGCTGCCCGTGCTAGTTAGAGATCCCCTGCTCTGTCAGGCTCCAGGATAGACTGCGAGTGATTGAAGCAGAATCAAATGGCGAGGGCTGCTGCCTGCTATTAAAGCAAAAAGAAAGACTTAAGTACTATTTTCTCACTAAAGACTAAATCTCATTTTTGGTACCAAAACTAAATAGTTAGAGCCTGAAAATCCCTACTCAGCACTGTGCTAACCCAAGAGGTGCCAAAAGTCTGTTTTTAGCCTTAAAGTTGTTGTGTGGAGGTGTCAAGATGCATCTCTGTCATGCCAGGACTGCAAACTTGTTTGTGACTGACACCTAAGCCTGAATACCTCCCCGAAGGAAAATCCTCCTCTGCCTCCCCTCACAAGCCCAAAGAAAGGTCACCTGCAGAAGCATGTACACCTTTATAGCTGTTATACAGGAGAAAGGAGGCAGAACAAAAGCATCGCAGAAGAGTTTTTTACTCTGCCAGGAGTAGGGGTCTTTCTGGCATACCACCAACCCACAGCAAAACTCCCCTTCACCTTCCCTCCTAGTTGCTACCCTGGGTAAGGATCTGTGCTCACTGTCTCTGACCTAACTGATTCTCAGTCTACTGGGTACATTTTTATCTGTCTTATCACCAGAAAATTGTGAACAACAATATCATGTAGTAGTGTGGGAGCTCGGGCTATCAGAGAGTTACTAACCTTTCTGAGTAACTTGGCTGTCCATGAGAAAGGATTGTACTGAACATGATGGCACCTGCCGGAAGGCAGCTGATTACATAAAACTAAGAACACTGTCCCTCACCACACATACCCATGCCTCTTTCCAACCCTTTCCCCATGGATTTAGTGCACAAAAAGTGGTATCCTCTCATATCCAGGCCAGTCAAGCAATTCAGGACAGGGTTTAATTCACTGAGCAAAAATATGTCTCTTATTTCTGAGTTTTTTCAGCTCTCTTTTTAAAATAAAATAAAAAGGAATTAAATCCACCAAAATCCCAGGGGATCCACAAGCCTCCCAGTCATCTGTCTCAAGAGGGAACGAAACGAATTTAATCTCCATAGATCGCGTTGCACTCTGCACTGCCAGCTGTCTTCCAGTGGTGGCTGCCGTTGCTCAAAGGTCATAGTATAAATCCCTTAGTTAAAAAACAACAACAAACACATTTTAAATGGGTAAAATCATCAGATGCTGCCATAAAGCAGATTAGGTGAAGTAGGTACTGTTAAAAACAGTTAAATGCCTTGAGTTTAGCTATCGCAAAGCATATTAGAGAGAGCAATAAAATTTAATGGCCAGCAGTAAAGCGTTTATGTGTGGCACTGCAACCCAGGGCTGCCCAGCTGCAGAACATCTTCACTTTGCTACACAGATCAGACATGTAAAACAAACAGAATTTGGGCCCCCATCAGAGTCGGAATTAGATACACACAGAGAACTGGGCAAAGAGATCTCAAGAGAGACCTACAAATGGGGCAAGTTAGTATAGTTTCAGTGGTATCTGTGAAGCATCTTTGGCTTGTACCCTCTGAGGAGCTCATTCAGTAGGAAAGTCTGTTCTTCACATATGTGTGTGTGCATTGAAACACATAGCTTCTCAGGGAGAGGCTGGCATGTGCAATGTAAAACCAGTGAGTTTTCCTGCCTGGCACTCAGACTGCAGTTCTCCCATGCTGACTTGTGCAGTCAGCAGGTTCCTGGTTTTACAAATCAATGGAGAGTTAAGTTCCCTAATGCTTTGCCTGGTTACATAGTGGTGCACACTGGGACATGCTTAGGTGGTACCATGTTTGAGACAGAATTCCAACAGTAAAATACTGGAACCAGCATTGGAAGTGTAAAGCGGTGAGCACATATGAGTCACCAGTAAAGATGTGGCCTCATGCAAAGGTGAAGACTTTCTTCCCCACCCAAGAAAAACAAACAAAAAAAAGCATAATCTTGTGGGTCAGCACAGGATTTGCTAGCACAATTGAATGAAAGGCAGATAGTAGCAGGTAACTAGCAGATAGTAAGACACTTTACAAGTTGTCTCCTCTCAGTCTTTGTTTTTATTGGATTTCTACTTTCCTATCCATTTCCTTAGCATCTAAATATGGTAATCTGGAGTGGAGAACCTAAGCATTTTCATCATAAAAAGCAACCTCTGGCTCTCACTGCAAGAAAGTATTTGGAGTAGGATTGTTGGACCAAAAGGTGTGACATAAAGATACAAGCACTGGATTGTACTGTGAACTCTTTTCAGCAGCCATACACCTTTAATATGCTCGTGCTCTTTCCAGGATGCACTTCCCTTTGCCTGTCTGTGAGTGTGAAACAGTGTTTGCTAAAGACCCCAGCAGACCAAGTTATGTCTGGCTGCCTGATGCTGCCTCTGTAGTTCCATGACCTTTCCAAAGCCTAAGGAGTCATTTAATCTCAAAGGCCAAGATAGGGACAAAGTAAGGGAAGTAACTGCTTTGGATAGAGCTAGTTGGATGCCTTATTCTGAGCTCTGATTCCTGTCTCCTCTAGGCATTCCCAGGCTTTTGTCCTTCTCTTGGCTCATCGGGAGGCCAGCTCTGGAACAGGACGAGGACAGGCATCCATGGAACGTCTTCATCTGCTGATATACACAGAGAGCACTTTCCTCCCTGGCTTGCAGCTCTCCTGCTGCAGGATGCTAACATGGACCTGTTCAAATTGGGCACAAAAGGGAACTCAGGAGAGGGGTGATTCAGCGAGTTGCCTGCTCATCCCAACTCAGCCCTTAGAAAAGGCAAAGTGAGGAGAGGGGGGGAGCTGATGGTTAGCACTGCTGTAGGTAGCAAGCAGTGATGCATATTCAAGACGACTGGAGCAGGCAATGATGTATGCGTGAGCACAGCTTTTCCTTTTCCTTGGAGCCTGCATTACAATATTCCTTAAATAAGTAAAAACCCTGGGTTTAGTCCATTCTATTTGTTTTTAGCTGGGAGGCACTGATAAGCAAGGAGGTGAATGGGAAGGGGGACTTGCATTTTAATTTGCAAAGTGGCTAACTTTCTGTGCTTCAGCTTCCCTCATCTCTGCTTGTCTCTCAGGACTATGCCAGCCTCTGCTGCAGAATAAAATGGAAGGGACTGCATTACACGGGCAACATTTCTTTCCTGCTGTTGTTTTGCTGCTCTTTATTCCTAGGTGCTCTGCACAACCCGGCTGCCTAGAGCAGTCCTGCAGCAGGGTCTGGTGAAGGACCTTCATGAGATCTGTCACGGGCGCTGTCATGTTGTCTGTACTGGTGTGCCTTCTCCCTGAAAAGGGAAGTAGGGAAATGGGGAGGAAAAAAAAAGGAAGAAATAAAATGAAATCAAAATCCCTTCCTGCTTTCCTGTTGCACCATGTTCCTTGCGGGGACTGTTAAGAGCAGAGGAATTACATGTTACTTATCAATAATCACAAGTTTAGCAAGGTATTCAGTATCTGCTGATGTAGGCTAACTAAAGGAAGCAGGTATGTTTCTCTTATCAATAGTTAAAAGTTGCATACAAGCCTACTAACCAGATCATCAACAAGTTAGGGCTAGACCTGCATCAAGGTGCAGGTCTAGGTGCCAGACCACTAAGAATAGCAGAAGTGCGTGTATGTACATGAGAGCTGCTGACAAGTACAAGTTTTTATTGTCTCTCTCAAACATTTCAGAATCATTAGAAATCTTTCACACATACTGAAAAACGGCAAGATGGACACGAAGATGATTTTTGAGATCAGTAGAATTCTCAAGTCTAAACTGATTCAGCTCTTCAAGCTGGCAGAAAATATCTTACTTGTTGGTGACTGTGGCTTTCTGATTGTTTGCTGAACAGAATCAACTCACCAGAAGTGAGACTGCATCAGACTCCGTGCAGCTGAAGCAGGGAAACCATAGAGCAGGTCCACCTTTTCTGATGGCACCAGGGTTAACCCTACTGGTCTCGGCTAAGTGCACCTTAAAACACAGGGAATAATGCACCAATGATGAATGTGGAAAGCTTAATGGTTGTGAGTGGATGTAGCTAGAGCTGTTTCTGAAGGCCACAGACTGCAGGGAGCACCACTCCAGTGTCTTACACTGCTGCCCAGAGGGTGCATGCATATGAGAATGCTGTGATCATTATTCTCTGTTGCCACATTGCATGGATAGTGCATGGCTGCATTATAAGATTATAATTATTATAAGATTAAGCTAGAAAGAAAACCTGGTTAGATTTTAAGAAAAAACCTTAAATTTTAGAAAAAAAAAGAGTTCTACCAGTGAATATTGCTGGGAGAATAATTCTGTAGACTGAAGCATTTCTTTATTCAGGTTGGCCAGCACTGAGTGAAAACTACAGTCCACAGCTCAGTACAGGCTGTTGATAACAACTTAGAGCCATCAAAAACAAATTCGATTTCTGCCTTCTGATTTCCCTGATATCTTTAACAGATTAGCTGACGTAATGACAAACTTCTGAAGAAGACAGATGCCCGCTATGAGTTTGAATGACTTAATCTAATGCTTCTACCGAGGACTCTACCCATAGCAGGGTAATGACTTCTGAAACTAAATCAGTTCCTGAATGACAGGCTCTTGCTCGAGTTCATGACTCCAGTGCAGCTATCCTTATTTACACAGTAGCTCCCCATTCTGTTCACAATTAATCTAACCTCTCCGTTGACACCAGCACACTTACTCATGCAATTTTGTAAGTAAGAGCACAGGCAGGCCTCCAGAGAGGAAAAGCTCCTTATTTCCTGGAGCCACATATTCCCCAACTGCCTGTTATTTTCAGCATCTTGTATTTCTCCTGGCATGAAGCTACATTTTTCACTTTAAATTGACTTCATCCAATCAGCTTTCTGTTTTTCTGCCTCTTGTATTATATTTGTTTCCCCTAGAACACACTCACTGTACCCATTAATGTAATGATTTAATGGCTCTTAAATCTCTTCAGCCCTCATCAGTGAGCGTTTGGCTTCTCTGTTGCAATATTTAGCACAACTGTACAGGGGAAGGGAATAGAAGAAAGAGAGAAGGACCTTAAATTGAACTGTCTCCAGGAAAGTGACTTTTACATACTGATCTACAAAATAGGCTTTCCAATTCTTCTAACTTCTTCAAAGCTTCTAGCTGTCAAACTTACATAGCTAAATGCTTATTTTTCCCCCATTCGAAATTTTAAAATATTTTTTGTTTTATTTGCATCTTGTGCTCAAAATCCTGCATCCACAGGAGAAGAATATTTAAGCAAAGTGATCTTTGCTAGTAAAACTAATAAAACTGAGAGCATAACTATGGGAAATATGGGATGGCAGAGATTTCACTTCATGTCATCACAAAAATGGACAGAAACACTTTATCTTTGCACCTTGCTCTTGGCATCTCTCATGTATATTCATATTTTTTTTCTACTTTAAGAGAGATTTTTATGCTTAGAAGAATGAGAATTACTTCTGAGGAAATTAATACCCTTATGGATGCATTTGACTGTTTGCAAATCTCTCCAAAAATACGAGCTCCCTCCGGTGCCCACTCGCCACGGCTGAGCCATGTGCTGCAGGAAGCATAAAGCAGAGGAGATGCAGAGCAGCTTTGGAAGAGCACAGATCATATGGGGCTGCAGGTTAAAGTTCTGTCCACAACCTACTGCACATCTACTGTAAGAGACCTTCTCTACCAGTTCTTCTAGATCTTGGCTCTGCACTGCTATTCAACGGACAGTCTAGAAATGCCTTCCACCTTGTGGAAGTGTTGGTAACATCCTGCAAGGAGAACGTCTGCTGAAATATCTTCTTCCTTCCACTTCCACAAGTGTTTTTTCAGGGTATTGAAGTGGCTACCACAGTGACAAGAATGATATTCAGAGTGACAACTGAATGTGTTAAATAAAGCTGAGAGCAGGAGGTGTAACAGGGATTTGGTAATGGACAAAGAAACCGTGTTATCCAAAATTTACACCTTTCTGCACTCCTGTACTGCTAGTTCCACTAGGAAAAGAGGGAAAAAAGTGCTGGTTTAGACCGACTAGTGATGTGATCGCACCAGGCAACTCTAAGGATGCTGCAGAGGCAGCTGCATGCAGAAAATTGCAGTTTTCTTTAGCAGATCCTAACCTGGTTACAGTGTTATGATAGTCTCAGGCACTTGCAGCTCGTAACGCACAACTGGTGGTTACAATCGTTGGAAATTGGAGTGGGAGCTCTCCCAAGCCCAGGGGAAAGGAAAGCTGCAGGAGCAGGAGATAAAGTGAAGCTCTCCTTTTAGCAGGGGTTGAGGCATCCTCCCAGCAAAATGTGTGACATTTTTGGAAATCTTTTTGGCTACTAGAAAAGATGTTCTATGTTCAAAGTCTGGAGCCATGATAACCTTCGCTCCATTCTGCAGTCAGTGACCACTGCTCTGCATCTCTCTCTCTCACCTTCTGGAGCAATGGTGCCATGCCCTGCATCACTGATAAGTCTTTTTATAAAGTCTTCCAAATCTCACTGAAACTGCATGAGTGAATCACAACCGATGCAGGGAATACAGAATTTGCACATTTAGCATCACAGCAGAGGTTGCTGATACATGATGCAAACCTGAGAGCAAGAAAGCAAAACTTTAATTGCTCTTTGCTATGGAAAGAAGGAAAAGTTACTGTGGTCTGAAGTAATGGTGATCAAATGGCAAAGGGATTAATCAGACACAAATTGATATGGAACAGTATAGACATGTGGAGATGTCTGTGTCCTGAACATGTCAGTCAGCAATTCGTGGTGGGGAGAAACTGGCTTCTTTATTGTGCAACTTGTCTAATCTATTGAGGACATCTGTTTTAGGATTGCTAAATTTGGTTGGATAAATCGATGAACTGGGGAAAAGAGCTTTTCCTGGCTTCAGAGACATCCTTGAAGCATATATGCTACTACAGACTAAGCAGGTTTCCATGACAATGGGAGATTCAGTGCTCAGAACCCTCTTGTTCACAATAGCAGAAATAAATCCTCCTTGCTAATAGTTTACATCCACAGAAACATCCCAAAGCAGCTCAGGAACACCATGGCACACATACTAAAAGTCAGCCACAACTATGCATTAGCAATTATCTGTGTTTTTACTGAGTTCATCAATATAACTGAGCTCCTAACAGAATCTATCACAACTATAATCTACAGCACTGCCTGTCATAACATTATAAGGCTTTTAGGAGGGGAAGTGAGAGTAACTTGAAGTTGCCTCATAAATTTCTAAACAAACAATCTTTCTAGAAAGACCTTTTTTCTTTTTTTTCTTTTTTTTTTTGACTCAGAAACCTGCAGACTGCTTTGTATCAGTGCTATGCAGGGAAGCCAGGAGAAAGACTGAGAAACAGAGGAGCCAAGATCAGTCACCAATTCACATTGATCACCTTGAGACAGACAGCACCGGATGTATCTGAATAAAAATAGATGTCTACAAAATAGAATCTGAGCTAATCATCACGGGCTCTATGTACAGTTAACAGGGAGGAACTGTGAGCAATTTATCTCAGCCTAAAATAAATACTTAAAAGAAGTTAGATGGATTATGTCCTGGATATTTATTTCTCTGCACCGAGAAGAAGGAGTATAGTAACTAGCGCAGGTGGAGATGCTCATGCTGTACACAGCCAGTTATATGAGATGAGTTGCAACCCTGGCTCTGATCCTGTGAGGAATCAGGTTTTATGAAGCACACTAGTATCAGCTGTGGCAGCTAAGTGCTTCTGAAAAATGAGCATAGCAACAAGTGGGGGTTTGGGACAAAAATGGAGGCAGCTTGAATAAGTACCTGCCTTCTAAAAGTCTTAAAATAACCTTAAAGTACATTAAAATAAATAGATAGATAGATAAATAGATAGATATATAGATACTTCATCCTTGGAAGAGGACCTCCCCAAGAGCTACCAGTGAAAAGCAACCATATTATCCTGCTTAAATTATCTAATTTACCTAACCACACTCTTGAGGAACTTCTAGAGAGATCTTAGCATATGTACGTGCTATTTTTGTGTAAATGCTCTTTAGGGGGGGAACTTGGATCCCTCTCACCATCCAAAGCACTTCACTACATTCGTGCAAGAGAGTTTGGCCAGTCTCAACTCATATTAGATTCAGTTGTGCAATGGGAGTCAGTGCTGGAGAAACTTTGTGAACTTGCAGCAAAAATAACCCAGTTAAATGCTTTTTCCTTCTGAAAATGGGTCCACTATGTGAACTAGCCATCTACCCTCTCAGCAAAACTTAACAATAACTAAATGAAGCTAACATTTTCCAACTCAACAATTCTCTAATATGCAGCAGTCAGGTTGGGAATAAAAAAATGATTTTAGCTGACCCAGAAATTATGACCAGTGCCAGAAAAATAGCCCACTCCTAGCAAGAGGAAGAAATGCAAATTGTTCATTGACAAAGAGAAAATATAACTGGATACATTCAAAGAGGGATTTTTTCACCAGAAGACTCAAATGGCTAAAATCATTATGCATTGGTAACTATAGATTATTCTGAATCTGAAAAGATGCCTCTCCTTCAGTCCAATCTTTATCAAAAGTAGGAACAAAATCTGGAACAACCCACAGTCTCTTCACTGATTTGAGACAGTAGATCCTGTCTGTAACTCAGATACAGCATAGCTGAACAAGTCAGGCTTGCACTGGGGCTGAATTTAGCCTTTGCACCACAAAAGATGAAGAACTATCACACTGGGAGCTTTCTTGACAGTCTGAAATAGGAAACCAAGCACAATGTGAGGAAAGTAATGATTAGGGATGCTGCTTCCACAGCAGTGTTGCAGTTGGTAAATGGGATGCATGAAGAAGAAGAGAAATTGGGTTACAAGCAGCTTTAACACACTAAGCAACAAAATGAACAAAATAAAGCAGATGGTCTGCAGTCTCACTCACTGTGTGTAAAAGCCAAAGACTGGACACTGGGGCAACGTCTGAAATACTAAATCAACATATGCCTTACTTGGAACTGAAACCAGAAAGCATGGAACAGCATTCATAAAAATATTACTAAATTCTCTTATTCTGCAGAATTAGGATGGCTGTATCCAAAATACCCATTGCAGTTTTCTCTGATCAACAACCCAGAAACTGAGAATTGTTTTAGAAAGTCC
The DNA here is from genome assembly GCF_000705375.1 of Tinamus guttatus. Next base: position 111,209 of record NW_010589840.1, read on the forward strand.
TAGGTTGCCTGTGCCAAGCCAGGTCAGCGAATGCTCCTTAGCCTTGTTTAATCTACTAGAACGGACAGGGTCCTGAGGTAGATGGAGAGATTCCCCCAAATCACACCACAGCAGTTACCGTTCGTTCCTTCTGGATCGTGTAATTGCTGCTACAAAAAGCCTCACGACAGAGGTGGCACAGACACAGTGTTTTTGTTTGACTGGGAGAGAACAAGATTGCCCTGTGACAGGGAACCCAAGCAAAATAAATCGTAGTGAAGCACAACCTTTCCAGGACTGAGGCTTCAGCTAAGAGCTGTGAGGTTTTGAAAACACTGCATGGTTTTAAAACAGCCTATTGCTGTTAACTTCTCCCTAAACTATTGTCTCTATTCCTTTCACAGGAAAAGTGTAATGGGTATATACTGCCCTAAAATCCAGTTTCATGTCCACTACAGTGGTACTGGGTGTTAAAACTGCAAGGCTGGCAGCAGTGCGTGCTCTGAATGACTTCTTTGTCTTCCTTTCACATCATTCACTTTAATTTCCTAGCAAACAAATTATTCACTGATAAGCTTTCTCTGAGGAGCATACGCCAGTTAATTTCAAGTCCTCATATATAAAGGCTAATGGTTCTGATCCATGCTGTCAGTTGGCCAAGGTCCTTTTGAACCCCACTCAGACACTGCATCTTTGCAAGAGCACTTACAACCCTCTGTGGGCAGAGTGCAGTGATCCTGGAGTTACCTGGTACTTGTACAATTCCCATCTCTTCTGATGACAACACGTGGTGAAGATGATTATTTAAGTTTTCCACTTTTCACTTTGGCTGGAGGGCTGAATAACAGAAAATGTTTTCTGCTTCCCGGATGTAACAGCCTGAAATAGGACAGAAAGGGCAAAGAGCTGGAGCTTAGCAACTCATGATAGTGAATAAGAAACAGTGAATGGAAAGCTAAGCACACATATGGGCAGCTTCAGAGGCCTTTCTGGCTTATATTTTTTTGGGTTGCTACTCTCTTCTAACTTCAAAAGGGAGATTTCAGTTTTAATATTCTAAATGGACTGTTTATAGTTTTAGGTGGGGAAGTTATCTATACACTGTCAGGAATGCACCACAGGAAAAAATCCCAAATAAATTATCAATGTAGTGCAATGATCATGCTCGGTAGTTTTGTTGTACAAGAAGGTGCTTCACAGGGCTTAAGAGGAAAAGTGGAGGGTTAAATAGATCCAGCAGATGGAAGCAGAATTAGTCATTAGATAGTAAGAGCTGGCACTGGGGTCTCTGACACCATGCTGTGATCTATTCAGTGAATGCATTCATGCTATGTGTTGGATAAAATAGCATTCCCAGAAAGATTTGGAGGAAAAAGATGGAAAATGATCATGCAAGGTGCAATTCTCATAGAAGCACCTATACACAGGCATTTGCTACCTGGTTGTATGGTCTTAAATTTCTTCTAAGATGTGTTTTCCCAAATAAATTGATATTTGAGTTTGGATTAGGACCCTACTATACCAGATTTTGGAAGAGCATTTTCTTACCTCTAAGAATGCCTCATCTAATTCCACAAGGTACACAAAATCTATGAGTGAAAATAGAGAGAAAAAAAAAACAGAGGTAGAAATTGCTGAAGATGACACAAATGTCCTCCCAGATTAAAATTTTACTTATTAAGACATAGCAGCTCTGAAATTATGCAATAGGTCATCACGCAACCCCTCTCCATCCTCTCCAAAACGTAGCAATAGTCCCTCTTTCTCTTCTACCTGCATTTCCCCCCTTCTGTCCCCATTTCTTCTGATAGTTTAATGGCATATTTTACCCATACCGATTCTCGGCTCTCTGTTTTATATCTCCCCGGTCTAGTAACCACACTGCAAGGCACACATTTCAGTTTCACCCTGTGGAGAACCAGTGCTGGTTTGCTTTCCTTCCAGATGTGAAGCAACCCGTTTATGTTTAATATTCGCTCTTCAGTCACACAGCAGCCTGCATTTAACTACATTTTTTATGCATTATAAATACACATACATTTGAAAGAATATAATTCCTTCTACCAGACATCTCTTTAAATGGAACTGAGGTGAGTTCTCCTTTCCCTGAGGCAGCCTGACATTTGACGATCCTTTTTAACCATTTAAGTTTTGAATGCGACTTTTCCACTTTCTAGCTCCAACAGGCCAACAGGCCTCGAAACACTTCCCAAAATAGACACAGACTAACCCTCCAGTCACATGCTGAGGTATATAAATGCAACTTTTACCCTAGGAAGGAAGTGGTAGAGAGGAGAATGAATACATTTGTCAAAAGTTTAAAGCGATCTAATATCAGATTCCACAGAGAGCTGATTCCTGAGCTGCTCATCTACTCCTTGCGATGCACAGTCCTCACAGGCAACCGGTGCTAAGCAGAGCCCCCAGCACCAATCTGCCTTCCCAGCCACAAGGAACTAAGCAAGCAACTTGCCACAAACACAACCACCCCTCTTATCTCCCAGAACATCATCAGCACAGGCTGCAACCTGACGTCCAAGCCCATGCTGGTGTCTCTGCTTTCTGGTGACTGAGTTGCCTAAACAAACCAGAGGGTGGGAGCAGATCTCACAGACTCACCGAGGGCTTGGAGATCACTCACAAGGGAAGTGCCCATGAAGAACATGAGGTCAACCCAGGACGTACGGCCCCCTCGGGATGGCTGTCCCACCACTTCCACTCTTCCCGATGCCACTGTTCACACCAGACTACGGGACATGATACCAGAGCAGGCACAACTTGCCAGTCCTGCACAGGGCACTGCATGCCACTTGGCTGATGAGAAACAGGGACACAAGGTAGCAGTGGCTGTTACCCCTCTAACCCTGCCAGCCCTTGCCAGCTGGTACTTGATGTAGCCCTCTGCCTTTTCAGGTCAAGAGAAACTCGCATTTCTAGAACAAACCTCTACCTACCCATGGCACATCCTCCCAGGTCTTGATTCGCAGTCCAACCTGAGTGTTAGAGTCAAGTGCTCAGGAGCCAAGCCTCTGAAGTGCCAGAAGAGCAGGAGATACCGAGACTGTGTTTTGGGCAAGGCACAACCATTGGCAGCAATCCAAGGCCTCTGAAACCATTGCAATGCTGTTGAGCATGGCACAACGCTCCTTCTGTCTACATGCTGCAGAGACAGAAATCATTTATCAAGATCTGTACTGTTACAGAAGCCTTCCTGAAAACCAGGACAAGAGCTTCTAAAGCAAGGCAGATTTCATTAGGCTTTCTAATCCATGTATTTATGGACAAATTGTTTCTGCATTGACTCTGCAGTCCTCATTTGCAGATCACAATACGTGGTGAATAATTGCAATTCCTGTCGACTTAATGAGACAATGATGCTTTGCTCAAAGAAAACATGATGCACATAATGTGGAATGTGCTATTTTTGTGAGTGATCCTTTTAGCTAGCTAACCCTAAGCAAGGCTTATACTTAAACATAAAGCAAAGGAGATCAACTATAGAGAATCGGGTAAAACGACATGGGTAAATTGTCATAGACTGTTCTCCTTCAGTCTGTTTAAAGACAGTGGTTCACCAGGGTGGCCTGTACTTCATTTTTTTAATACTCAGGGAGAGGAACTGCTGTCAAGAAATAGTACTGTAATCTAACAAGGAAAGGCTGATTAGGTATAAGCAACACGGATTTCTGGGCGGGGGGGAAGGTAAAAGGACATTTTCTCCCTCCCCCCCCCAAAAAAAAACCACATGACTTTTATTGCAACGGTGAAAGAAATCTCTGGACAAGGTCACTAGGGGGTATGGTAGATTTATCAGCACATGAAGCCTTGAAATTCATTTGTTTTTCAGAGGAGTTTGTGCAATTTACCACATGGCGACATCAACACTTCTCTCCAGCATATGGGAATGGGAGTGAATGCACAGCCAGGGATAAGACTATCCATTTTGCCAGTATGCTTATGTCAGATGAAGGCTTCCTGCCTTCACCCTGGGAAAGCACAGAATATTTTGTAGTATAAATAGGATTATTGCTCTTGAGGAGCTTATTCGTTGTATTTGGAATTCATCCCATATGACTTTAGATACCTACATTTGAGGTAGGTACCTTCAGCTTCCATGTTAAATTGCTGAAAGAAAAATAGGGCATAATTCATAAGGTTTGAATGGATGAATCACGTTTTAGAAGTGCCTGTTTCTCTTCGCTGACTGTCAAGGATTTTGACAATGGCTCCAAAAAAGATGTTTGCATTATAAATCTCACCTGTACCCGTTGTGAGATCACATGAGCTGGTAGCAGAGACAGAGAGATGATACTAAAGAAATTCCACGCTCATTGGGGATCCGCAGGATCCCAAAGATCATAACCACATTGCTGTTACAGGGTACCCAAGGAGATCATTGCCTGCAAAACTTCTCTCATATTCTGTGGTGCTGTACAGTCAAGATGTTACGGAAGTGAGACATGCAACTACCTTCTGTGGATCTCACTCTGGCCGTGACTTCAAGATGGAGGCAATAATTTAAAGCTTTGGGTTGGATGCTCAGGAGAACTGTCTTTTGTAGCCATGACCAAATCTCTTCCAACTTGCTCCTGGGCAGCTGTTTTGTTTTGGAGTAGAACCACCATATCCTTGATCCAGTAGTTTGAAAGAAAACCTCCCTTTTAGGAAGGATTGGATTCCAACAACATATTTCACCCTAATTTCTTCTTAAGATGTTGAAAAGGATTTCTATAGGAGAGATAATATGAACCAAGGATAATAGCATCTAGTGAGGGAGTAGAGAAAAATAGGAATTGCTGGAAGACAGACTCCAGAATTCCTTGATGACCTCAAAATGCAAGAGCAATGTCTCTCCTGAGCACACTGAGGTGAGGGGGAAGGAAATGAAAAAGTAAATTGCAGTTATTTTATTTTTAATCTTGCTAAACACAATTTCAATATGATATGAGTGATAGCAGCATGAGCAGAGATTGTTACTTTAATAGGATTATTGTCAGATGCTGGCTGTGTTTGTATTACAGCAGTGAATTTCCTGCAGTGTGGATACATTTCCATGTTTGATAAGGCTGCTGCATCTGCTGACATCTCACACAGAAGGTTGAGTTCCTGATAACAAGCAATCAGGACAATTTGTCAAAAGTTGGTGTTAATTTATTAGTATCAATCATGTGTGTATGTAAGTACCTGTTTTGACAAAACTTTCTCTATACTCTGGTCAGAACCAGAACCAGTGTTCATATCCCTTTAAATTCACTCATGTCCACGCTACTTGGATAAGGAAACAAGCTTTGGACTTGCTATGGGAAATAGCTGCAGTGCAAGACCTGAGCCTTTCTTACCCTTATTGTAATTCCCAGACATACACTTTTACAGAGTACAGAAAAGTTGCTTTGTGGCTGTCCTTCACACCATGTATTCCACAATGCTTTGCAAGGACATCAAGGGGGCAGACATTAGGCAGGAAAGTCAGCTGAAGTCTCCTCAGTGTCACGTGTCACAAGGAGTCATGATGGGCTGAGCCTGTGGGTATCAATTGCACATGCACAGCATGAGTCTCCAGTCTGCTCTCAGACACTGTCACATACACCTTGGTTTTGATATTATTTCTGGAGCTAGATTTCATTTCCCTGAACTGGCAGGCTGCCAATTAATTCTTTTTAGCCTGTATTTAAGCAACAATGATTCACAGTTGAGATGTCTCAGTTAATCATAATGTAATTAATAGTCTGTAATACTTTTATGTCTTGGAGAAGGAAGCATTTCAAACCAAGGAGTTCTGGCTGCTCCATTATGATGAATGGCAGGTGGCTTTTTTATTTGTTTTATGTTTTTTTTTTTAAGTTTCCATTGGAAACATTGAGAATTTCAGATAGCTTGAACATAATTTTGACATTTTGATAGCCTGCTCGTTACTGCAGCATATTCAGCTCTTAGTATAAGAAAATATAAGCCAGTTGAATTTCCTTCACCTCCACACTGTAAGAATTCCCACTAAGAATGCCGTAAAGAGCATCAAAGATATAAATGTAGCATTAGTGCATCCATACCAGAACATGGGATATGTGCTGTGAGTTAAGACAATTCTCTGTTCTTACCTGTTCAATGGATTATCCTTGTGACCTGGGGAATCCCTATGGTCCCCAATGTCACCCTTCATTCAAAATGGCTTAATAATCCTTCTGAGGAGACAAGAAATCTTGTTGAGGTAGAGAACATTTTTTTTTTTTTTCTAACATAAGGAAAGGTGGCTTCAGAGAGCTGGAAAATCCTTTTGAGAGACAAATCTGAACATCAGAAGGTCTGTAGAACTCTAGACACTCTGCAGCCTTGTACCCTGTCCTGAAAGAGTTAAGGCTGGCAGAGCTGGCTGGGCTGCACTTGGGCCAGAGCAGCTTTGGGGGCTCAGTCTTGACTCCACTGAAACCTGCAGAAGTATTTTTTTTCTTTTTTTTTTTTTTTTTTTTTTTTTTCTTCTATGAACATGAGTGTTGCTCTTTTAATCATTCACATTCCTGATGTCAAAAATACCTGTGTCCAGTAATATCATCTGTAACACTACCGTATCTTACAGACAGAAATAACCTCACTTTTAACCGCTCACTAACCTCATTTTTTTGTTCTTGCTAAGAAAAGGATGGGGATTAGCGACATGTCTTGGGGAGCTTTCTAATATCCTTTATATCATACGCTGTCCCAAGGTACCTGGCCAGGCTCCAGCCTGGTTGTTTCATCAGAAGATGAGGCAGTGCTACAGGCTCAGGACAGAGTAGCGATACTGGGCAGACACTGCTTGAAAATAGCTCTCATTCCCTAAAATTTGTTTGGAGAAGCAAGCTTACCTGTCATGACCACCTTTTCATGTTATTTGATGGTTGGCCTTTGAGTTTGGGAAGTGTTTTAACCTCCCTGCTGGTTACACTGGAAAGCTGAAAATCTCTGCTGTCTTATTGAATAATAAGAAAGTAATTAAAGACTGAGCTCCCTAAAACAGTTACAACTTTTTTTTTGACCACCAAAAAAAAAAAAAAAATTAAATCTGTTAAGACAGAAGTTGCTGCCTGGCTTACTTTTACTTCCAATAAAGTATTCATGTTATGTTATACCTATAAAGGGATGGGGATATTTTTAAAACAAAATAAATAAAAACATTTCAAACCAGAAGTGGAAAAAAAAACCCTGTTACCTAAACAAAATACTGCTATGTTTTCAGACCAAGACAGCAGAAGAAATTCAAGCAGTATTTCCATCAGCAAGCCCTCAGGGTAACACTGCTCTCTAAAGGCCCGCAAAGAACCATACAAATAGGCTTCACAGCCAAGCACAAGAAATGTAGTGGCATGATGAATCATGCTAAGTAATGCAAAACTGTCATCTATAGTTGAGGTTCTCTCTCTTTGCATAAGAGTAGCTGATTACTTCCTTCAGGTTCCAAAGTGAGCACCACTTTTTTCATCTGACACATCTGGAGAGTTCCTAGTACAGCCGTATGCTGAAAAATCATTCAATACTATTCAAAGAACATTTGGGAAAAGTGAATTTCAGACCATTGGTCTCTTGGAAGCTAGGTTTGCCATCTGGGCTGTTTTCATTTGGAGATGCGTTGCCTCCAATGAGTCACACAGGACTTTTTAGCTATGTTTGGGATGGTTTTTAGGCACTAAAAAAGAGAGATGGCACTCTGGGCTTGGAGTCTTTGAGGCATTCTGGGTTTTGAAGGACAAATATAGTTTGTGCTGCTCAGAGAAAACAGCAAGAGAGGATTTGCTCTCTAAGACCTTTTTAAGGGATTTTCTTTCTGCTTTAGTCAAATCTGATCTTGCTGGAGGCCTCACTACTACTTACAAGAAGTACTCTAATGTGAGCTGCAAAGGGTGAACTTTCAATTAACATATCTTTATTCCATGCAAGTAAGTCATAGGGCAAGGACATATTCTCTGCACAATGACAGATGCTACCCCCGGGGTGATCTGGAGGGGGACATGCAACCATGGCACAGGGTGGCAGTTCTGGTCACCATCAATCAAAAATTGATTCTCATTCACTCTGCTGAACTGACCACATAGACTTGGGACTCTGATCCTGAGTTCACAGAACTGATCCTGGTTTAAACAGATATTTTAATATTTGGTGTATGGAGAGTGGATGGTGATGAAGAAGGGCTCACAGACAGCTAAGTTAATCATATTACCATCTTGCCTACAAGAAACTATTGAAATTAATGCATCTTGGCCACACTAAACCTATAGACCAATTTAGCTCTAGTGGATTGTTGATTAAAAATATCAGTCCAGAATATTTACCAATGCAGAGTGAATACACTATATTTTTACACCACAGGTGGCAGAACTACAGACAGTTTTGTGATTCCAGCATGAAGAAATTTAATTAAGTTCAATTTAATTAATTGCTACAGACCCAAATTAGTGGTCTGTTAGTGCCAGGTTTTTGATTTCTCCTTTTCCATTTTTTTTTTCTCTAAAGCTATGGAGTTTTATCTCAAATGTTGAATCTATTCCTAGGTAATACTTTCATTAAATTTATGGACCAAAAAAAAAGTTAACTTAAAACTGCCATGGAAAATGAACCTTTCTGTTTGCTCTTTTGCTCTGGATCACTTTGTTCTCCCCTCTCTGTCATCACTGAGCCTTGTTGCTGGATCAAGATTTGGGGTATTTTTCCCTGCGCACCATTTTTCATGGTTCTTAGATTCCAAATTCTGACAACAGCAGGTGGGATACAGCCCTCTTATTTCTGTTGGGCCTCAGGTCCAAGCAGGTGTCCAACCCACTGTCTGAACCTGGCAGACTTGCATCTGCCAAGAACCATTTCCTGACAAAACATCTTATCTGCTCATCAAACAAAGCTGCTTTTGTAACTGGAATAAAAATGAATTCTGGAACCCTTCTTATTTTCTGTGGAGAAAAACAAACAGGACTCTCCTTAGGTCACAGCACTCATCTCCTTAGTGCTGGAGTTATCAGAGAAGACCCAAGATTTTGTAGTGGGTCTCACAGCTTGGGGTAGATCTTAGGGGAGAGAAGATCTTGAGCTTGTTCCCAAAGAAAAAGTAGTCATTGGATGGAAGAGACCAAGGGAGAGTAAAAAGTTCTTTATGTCAATAACTTTTTACTACTTTCCCCACCATACCAGGAGGGCATTATGTAAGAAACAAGAGATGGGTTCAGGTCAGTAGAGCACCTTAATCAGGAAGTCTGGGTAGAGTGACAGTTTCCAATTAAGTTTTGTTAAACATTAAAAATAAAAAAAAAAAAAAAAAAAAAAAAAAAGCAGAATTGGAATAACTGCCACAAGTTACCATTGTTTAGAGTAGCAATGGTAGAAAAAAGCAGGCATACAACCAGGGCTCATCACTACATTTTTACTCTGTTGTTTCTGAGGTTTCAGAACAAGTGCTAGCTGCTTGCTTCACAGATAAGATAATCCCAGTTTCTAGCTGAAAAATTAGAGGAAAGTTTTCTGCCTTACAGATGAGAAGTATGAGAACAAGGTTAGGGTGTGCTCTTAAAACTCACATGCTAAGAGCAAAGAATTAATGTTTATTACTTAAAAAAATAAGGAAAACAGCAATAAAAAAAGCTTTTTTGTAGGAGGAAACTAATAAGGGAACTATCCTCAGGTTTTAACTTTAAATATTTGCATTACTGAAACAATCCTGCTTTGAGAGTACAAGAAACGAGGGTGGGGGATCTGTCTGGGGAACCAGGCACTGAAAACAGATTAATGTTCATTTGTTCTTGCAGAAGCCATCAATAAAATAACCACTAAAAAGGACAGTGCTCCAGCTTCAACTCATCTTGATGGTTGAACCTGCAGGTTTGCTGGGTCAGTCATCACTAGTTTGGGGTGATACAAGTAGACACACTAGTGACTTCACCTTCATGTAAGTTCTGTCACTAAAGTCAGTGGCACTGTTTGGTGGAATGTTCATCCATTGATGATTTTCTCCTCTTTTCTGATATCCTGTAGGTTCAAGATCAGAAAGTCTTGCTCAGGCCCTCAAAACAAGACATCTTGGTATTTAAAGAGCATGAAATAATGGCAAAGATATTTTTTTGAGTATAAGAAGGATGGGTGTACTTGAATTATTCAATCTGTCTTTGAAGTTACAAAAGAAATCTCTATTCATCAAGAAGCATGACTATGAATATACAGGAGCACATAAGCTTATTCCAGCAAGTAACTGTTAAGAAATGAGCAATAAAACTCCTGGACAAATGGAGTTACATAGATATGTGAGGCTGCATGGTCAGAAATTTAGATAGGATCATTCACCATTCCCTAAATTATCATGGAGGGCTTTTTCTCCAATATTGGGCACACAGGCTGAGACTCAATAAAGTGATAATAGTTAAAGGCAGGGATCTAATTTTTTTTAATCACCAGGGCCTCTCATGAAATCTCAGATTTGATGCCTGAATCAATTGTGAAACATGAGATTTTATGCATGCGTCTCCTTAACCCAATCATGAAATTAATAAAGCATCTATTTATCTGTTCTGGAATTTCAGTTTTAGATAACCACTTTATTCACTCAACAAAAAGGTCATCACATAATTGTACATAAAAATATTGCTGTCTTGGTCATAACACTAAGTTTGATAATAAAATATAAAGGCAGAGTACTCCTTATCCCTCCCATTATAAGCTATTTTCCCCTCCTCTTCCTAGTATTTTTAAATACTAATTTCTCAAAACCTTCAGTACAAGAGCTTGCACAGTGATTATTTTTTGAGATAACACTGACATTTTGACTTTGGGATTAAGAGGCTAAAATTATTTCCTGCCTGAAGAGAAATAACTTTGTTTCTTCCAGCTAATGCCTTAATAGTCAGGACCCACAGGAACTGAGGATAGCGAGAAGCTTGCATGGAGAGCAGGAGTGAACAGTCAGCTCTTGATGCCAAGAGTTTGGCCCCTTTTTTGAGGTGAAATAACACCTTAGCACAAGCCAGTAAAATTATTCAGTTGGGAACATACTGTATAGTTTGGTCAGAAGGATTTTCTTCATAGTTGTCCAGGTTTTTGGATTTCTGGGTCAGGCCAAGGCACTTGGATAGCCCCTTGCACTGAATTTCCTAGCTGGCAGCGAGTCATTCAGAGACAGCCAACTCTGCTCAAAGCTATAGGCTCCCCAGCATGAAAGGGATTTTCTGGCCCAGCCTCACAAAGTGTTTCACGGTTAGAGAGGAAATAAATGCACAAACTCCCCCTTCTTCCAGCTTTTAGAGCGGAATTTTAGAGCATCCTCCTCATGCTCGCAGGGAACTGCCCTGAGCCTCCTGCTCCTGCAATACACAGCCAGGAAGGACAGTCCATTTCCATGACGTTATCCCATCCTTTTCCTGAGTTTACCACCACTGTTTTAAGCCAAAGCAGGCAAACCAGGAGATATAACAGGCACAACTGGCCCATTATCAAATCTGCCCTAAATATCTATAGGAAAAGCCTTCCTTTCTTCATCCCAGAACACTTCTCCCTCTCCCCTGCCAGTCTGTAGTCTTTTGCACTGCAATTCAGTAAAACAGAGGAGCAGGGCAGGAGCAGGGCAGGAGCAGGGAATACTCTTCAGTCTCCCAGCACACACAACTCATATGCAAGAGCAAGGACCTTAACCTACCAGGGAACATGCAGTATAGAGACTATGCCAACTTGAAGACCATCTTTGCAGGACATAGGCTCAAAGTCTTCTTCAGGTATTCTGGTATATTAACATAATTGCAGATGTCCATCCATTCATTTGCATGGCAGTTGTAAAATATATATATATATTTATAAGATACTACTTTTCCTGGTTTTAGGCTAGGAGTAAGAGTCCGGGACTGACAGGGAAGAGAGGAAGGAAATGCTGAAAGAGTGCTGCAAAGAGAGTATTAGAGGAGAGCACAAGGGAAAACCAAACTTACCTTCCATAACAGATAGGATGTTTGCATTTCTCAGCCTCTCAGTATGGCAGATTAAATAGGCCTGTGAACTGCACATAACAGGCAGCAACAGAAACGCAAAGATTCAGTGCCGTTAGCATTGCTAGCAGTGGGATCAGCCACCTCTAAAGGCAGAACTCTGAAATGCTTCTGCTTTCATGAAGCAGAATGGGCTGCCACAAACCCATCACACTTGCCCTCACTCAGCACTTGGCAGGTTTCCAAACTATCTAAAGGGCTACTACCCTATTCCCGAGGATCTCCAAACTATTTAAAGGGATAGTATCCTCCTCCCAGATGCTACACTCCTCTCTGCCAAACTGTTTCAGGTGTTACTACACAATTCTGACATTATGCTTCCTCCCACAGAATATAAGGTCTCTGTTCGTTTCTAGTCTGAGCTCTGTAACTTCACCTAAAGCTTCACAAAGCCTGTGTTTGACAGTTTTAGCATATTGGAAATATCTATTAGAAGGGCAGAGGTTTCCTGTGAAGGTCTCCAGGTGGAAACCAAGAGGTCGGAAGGCAATTGCCTTTGCTTTGATCCTGATTCCCAGCTGGGATCGCCCAGAGCCTGCCCTGCCCTCCTGCAAAACTGATGGTCTCCTCAGAGGGCAAACAGACTCAGTCATTTCAGAGATGGGTCTCTGGGGTCACAAGCTATCAGCAGAGCAGTTTGGAAAGAAAGACATTTCTCTTTAGCATTTCTGCTCAAGATAAAAGGACTGCAATCTGGAACATTAGACAAGGACTTGATTTCCATGAAAAAAATGATTTTGACATTATATTTAAGGGATCCAATCAAACTACTTCTGGGAAAAGCATTTCCAGCCCATTAACTGCTTGGACCTGGCCTAGGATCATAATTCTTTGATATTCAAAATCATGAAAGTCAAATCAGTCATTCAAAATATTGAACACATGACTACATCATACACCTGGCTGGGTACCACTCTTGACGTGAAGATGTAGATTACTTAATGATGTTGTTATCAAAGGACATTTTGATCCACATCAGCTAGGTAAAAGCCACTAGGATTGAATGGGTTTTCCAACTGTGGGACTAATTTGCTAACCTCCTTATATATGAACATATAAGATATAATATATAATGTAGTGTGTATATATATATATATATCATGTTGTAATATTTATATTATATTATATTATATTACATATAATTTCCTCCTAGAACATCGCAGAGTCCCAGCAATCCCAGCTTCCTGACATCTGTAAGGGAAAGGATCTTTTCACTCAGGACACAAGGGACAGGGTGGGTGTAAGTTAAAACACAGGCAGTTCCACCTCCATATGAGGAAGAACTTCTTTACTGTGAGGTGACAGAGCCCTGGAACAGGCTGCCCAGAGAGGTTGTGGAGTCTCCTTCTCTGATCTTCCAAACCCGTCTGGATGCCACCCTGTGCCCCGTGCTCTGGGTGTCCCTGCTGGAGCAGGGGGGTTGGACTAGATGATCTCTAGAGGTCCCTTCCAACCTCAACCATTCTGGGATTCTGTGACAGCTGTGGTTGAAAGATGATGACTTGCAGCCCTGTACACAAAGCCACGGTAATGAGAGTGTTAAAATAATACAGACATAATTACTGACAGAGAGATTTATTGTCTCTAGCTAGACTATGCTTGTTAGGGCAGCCCTGTACAGCTTCATAACTGGATCTGAATTCTAATAACATTTATTTAAAAATACGGTGGTATTCCAAAAGCAACTGTGCAAAATTGGCAATTCTGATTTTAACAAATCTACTCTGTGTCGGTCCTGAGAGACCCATTGGTTTGCTGAAAAAGGCATTTTTGTTGCTTTTTTTAAACTCAGCTTACTAAAAAGGGAGTAGGCTGGATAGTTTCCTCACTCCCACTCCACAATATTGTGCTTCTACTTATAGGAAACAATTTCTTATTTATATCTTCAGATATTGTGAAGTTGCCCAAATACAAATGCACTGCAGAAAGTCATGTGTGGAATATTTATTCTCAGTAATGAGGCATAAACTATGCTCTAATCCCAGAAGAGGAAGGTTGTTTGAGTTCCCTCACCAGAAGGTCATGCTCACTTTGAGTTGATGCTGTTGGAGCTCCCACCAGTGCTATTTTTCATTGGAAAGAAACAGTATCTGCACTCATGGATGTCCTGAGAATGTTCCTGGATATACAATATTTTTGGAAAAGTATGTGCCATTCTGCTAGTCACCAGTGTAGTTTGAATCAGGCCTCAGATCTCAGGGAGATCAGAAGAGACGACAATTATGAAAAAAGGTCAAGAAAAAAAACCACCACCACGATACTCTGTGCAATGACTATGCTCTGAAATCATGGGAAGACAGTACACCCCTGCTTTGGAACAGAATCACAAGCTTTTTCCCAGCAACGTGTGCTGTGGATTTTAGAGACAGACAGGTACCACCGCCTCAATACGTCAGCAAAAGCCTGTGTTCTTAGGTATGGGATTTTAAAATAAAATTCCTGACAGAGATGTAGGCAAATAAAGATATTCACAGAATACCTACCAAAAAGCAGCCAAATGGTAACTTTATCATGTTTCCTACTTGATGACACAGGATAGTCTCACCAGTTAGAACTTCTGGCCTTTAAGACTGATCATGAGCAGGAAAAATACAGGGTATGGTGTAATTTGGCTCTGTAAACAGGTTTGCTATTGACAACTGCTCTCTAGGCTCCTCTGTCTAGGAGCATGGGTGCAGCCTTTAAACCTGGACCACAGGAGCATAGTAAATAAGGAACTCTTGGATCCTGAGGCTCGTTGTCTTTTTACTGCTTTAGAGAGTGCATGTATCTGTGAAAGAGAAAGATCCCACACAACTTCTTTAATTCTGTTGCAGGAGGTGTGTGTCTCGGACTAGAGATGCTACACAAGAAATTACAATGGTAAATAAAGCTGTTATTAAAAATATGATGTTTTTAACTGCTACCTGGGTATAATCACTCTCAAATAAATGAAATGATCAGTAAATGTTAGGAGAATAATTTTCTGTTAATCAAGAGTAATAATGTGAGCAGCTTCATTTCCTTTCCAGACATCTCTGATGTTAATGCTCTTTTCTTTCTCAAAATTTTGACAGCAAGAATAAGTAGGGTGATACATACATAGGAAGACTATCTGGGGTCTCAGAACTCCAGGTCTAGTTCTCTTTTTCTTCCTTGTTTTTCTTAGCTCTAGTACTCCTGATCTGCTCAGCCACAGCTGAACATTTTGACTGTTGAGGATGGGAGGTGAGAGGAAGATGGAGATATGCAATAGTGGATATGCTGGCTTGAACCTGAGAAATAACCTTCCCTCTAGAAATTAGGCTCTTCTCCAAGAAGTACGGGAAAACTACTTTGATGGCAAATGCAAAGAGTCTCATTGAACTGATGAGCTTCAAAGCACCCCTGCTGCTTTCCTCTAGGTTTAATCACCTGACTTGGAAGACTTCCACTTAAAAGTAGAATCACAATCTTTTAATGAAACTGTAGGATAAGAAAACAGAGTCAATTCATTCTAACTTAATCTTCAGTTACTTTGCTAACTTGAAGAGTGAGACTTTTCTCTTTAGGAGCTTGTATTTGAAATCTGAATAGAAATTTTATTCTAAGGTTAAAACTTCAGTACAGTATCACATAACTAAAAAGAAGTGACTGTTTGGTTTAGCCCTACCCTTAAAATGATATCTTCTGAATATAGCAGTGTTGAAGACACAGGATGTTGTATCTTCACAGGCAAAACATTTAGGGACGGGTGCTTATTATTCAGTTCTACATTGCACATCTAATAATTTTTGAATGGAAAAGAAAATTCAATTCACTCCAATCACAATACATTGTTGCTGGTAAAATTGAATATAGCTTCAACAATGAAAAGAGAACTGCCAATAAATCTATGCTGGATGTATGCTTGCATGAGGGAAATTCTCACGGTTGTTACATAGTTTTTTAAACAAGCAAAGTTTGATTTTGATAAGGACTCTACCCTTAATGCACCTCATTCTTTTTAATTTCTTGTCATTAGCTCACCCAGAGGGAATAATACGACTAATCAGAGAGGAAACACACAGTTTCAATATTTCATGAGCGTCCTAGCAGGCTGACTTTGAACCCCTCCTCCTCCTCATACCCTAGATGGTTCTTACAGTTCTGTTTTCTTGCTGTTTCCAGCCA
Source organism: Tinamus guttatus (assembly GCF_000705375.1). The sequence goes on from NW_010589840.1 coordinate 127,300, forward strand.
GGGTTTGGAAACTCCTACAGCACTGCATATGAATAACTGGCTGTGGTCTGCAGCCCAGCACTAGGGACTTACTTAGGTGAGATGAACCATGACCCCGACCCAGAATAGTTGATAAACCTGGCAACCAAGTGTCATTCAACTAGGTGGCTTGTCAAAGGCCACAGACAGGATCAGATCTGGGGTTAAAATCAGGCCCTTCTGGCTCTTTCTGCTCTTTCTGTTGGTTGGCCCAGCAGATCCCAAGCACTTTTCCATGTAATCCTGCTCCTGAGGTTTCCTGGGTCTTTTGTCACTGTGATGCAGTTCACTAGTGCCCCTTCTCTGTCTGTCTTTCCTCTACCCTTTTACTGTCTTGTGTATGACCTAGGAGCATCCAAAAAGCCTGTGATGTACATTTGGTTTTGGTCCAGGGGTCCAGGGTCCAGGGGCAGACAGGTTAAGAAAGGAGGAAGGGCTGTACAGTAGCTTGACAGCTAAGGCCTTACCCCATCACGCAGGCCAGAGCGAGGATGCTGAGCAGGGCTAACAGGGAGATGGTATCTCTCTTAGGCCCCTCTGCAAATCTGCTTTATCTCAGCTCTTTCCTTAGAATTTGGCATGGGGAGAGAATGAGGCAGAGGTGAAGATCCAGGATATTTGTCAAGGAAATGGAACACTGAGGAAATCAGACATTCTTCTGATGCCTTATAATGGAGAACATAACGTAGAAGAGAGGTCCTAGGTGCAGGATTTAACATCTGGGGCATCGGCTTATTGCAAAAAAGCAGAACTGAAACTACATCCAATTCTGCAATGCGTTTTCCGGGAAAGTGTTGTGGGTGGGGGCTTATCTGAGCATTGCCCATGATTAGACATTGCCTCTTTGTGCTCTCAGCTATGCTTACACAATGTAGGCTAATCAAGCATGGGATTAAAAAGCTCTTGTAACTTTACCCACTTTGTCATGGACATCATCTTTATATTTCCTGTCCTCCTGTACACAAAACTTTCTCATTTCATTCTTATTCTTTGCCTCTTCTAGGGTCCTTGCTTTGAGAGTTTCAGAAGTAGAACCAGAAAAACAAAACTGGGCTGCAAGGAAGATTGTGATGGGAGAGAATTTGGTCTAGTAAGCTAAGAAACATTTCAACGTGGGCATCTCTTTTGGATGTGGAGCTTCTAGAAGCTGGAGGCTTCCACAGATTTTGACCACTCAGTAATGTCTTCTTGCCAAACAGTCCAAATCCAGGTGTTGCCAGCAGGCAAGGTTATGACAAGAAGATAAACCTAGATGATTGGATAAACTTCCAACATTCTTCCCAATATCTTCCTTTATTATGTCTTCCTCTTCACAGCAGGAAGCTGAAGAGCAATACATTTTTACCTGATTTGTCTAATGTGACCTAAGAAGTTTGTAGCAAACTTGGGAACTGTATCCAGACCTGCAGAGTACCAGTCCAGAAGCTTGAATACAATGCTCTTTATCTGCTTCTCCATTATATCACCAGCTTTCTATGAATACATTCATCAAATGAATTTATGAAAGGAAACAACAAATTTGAACCCCCTGCTACAGAATATTTCCAGAAGAGGATTTCATATTCATCATATTCTAACCAGGCGTTTGATGCCTCTCCAGTTGGAGCACACAGACCTCTAACTGTTGGACCAGAGTCCAGCTTTCAATAGGTTGATATTTGCAATGGATGGCTTGGGCTCCATCTGCAGATCATGAATTATTCATAGAAATCAGCTGGGAGACATTTGTAAATGTGATGGCTAAATCCAAGAAAGCTTTTTCTGTCAGATGGATATTTTTTAAAGAATAGAAGAAACAAACTTTTGGTATCCTTGTGTTTCTTAGGCCTCACTTTTACACAGGAAATATTTCCCACATAAACTGATGACAATAAGCTTGGAAGAATGGGAGAAAAATGAAAAGACATTGTGGCAAAATGGGCTTTTTTGACACTGTCCTTTGCTAAAACTCTGACATTTCTGTTTATACCTCAGAAGGGAATTTAATCTGTACCATAACTGAAATTGTTCTATTCCAAGAAATACAGAACATAATTACATTTTTTAACCGTATTATTTCTCCTTGTTTTCTGGATTCCTATTTGGAAACTTTAATGGAAAATATTTACCCTAACTTCAAAAATAAAAAAAAAAAAAACAAAGCCTTACTACTGCTCTTGTGCTTAGGCTGTTTTTGAATTATCCATGTTGGTCCCTTCAGACTCTGATGCACTGGACCTTTTAAAAAATATATTCATCAAATTTTAGAGCGATGCACAGTTTTTTTCTAAATCATAAGATTTGACAGAAGGGAGGAGAAGAAAGCAAAGAAGGGGAAAATGAAGTACAAAATAAATGTCCAAATGATTAAACTGTAATTTGACCAGCCAGGAAGGAGAGAGCTTGAAAAGCACTGTGCCAGCAGCACTGTGCTATGCAGTCCTGCAGGAAAAGGGTATTTGTGCCATTGAGATGATGCCGGCACTTGAAACCTCTGAATTGGGATTGCTTTTGAAGATGTGGTACCTCTTGCATCTGCACATTATATCCTCTTTGATTCCTAATCCTCAAGGACTTAGATTGCTCAGATTTTTTTTGTTTCTCTTCAAGATTGGTAGTATTTACCTAAGGAAAAACTTTAAAAGTAAATGGGCAAATGTGATGGATGTCAAAGCTCTTAGGCAAGCACAGACTGAGCTTCATGGCTCAGCAGCCTTTCAAGGGAGACCATTTAAAATAAAAGTCAAAGATGGCAGCCCTATCACAAATTCACACTCCTTTCCAATTCCTGTGGTGACAGTACCTCTTCTTCAAATCCTACCCTCTTTATCAAAGTTAAGTTTTCAGCTTTGAGGACAAGCCCAATTTTTGTGACATAGTTGTGCTGGATGCTTGAGTGACCCCACCAGACATCCTGTTCTTCTGTCAGGAGAAACTTTCTGCTGATTTGGTATATATTGCTTGGAGAAATATCTAAACTAGAACGACAAAAACTTTTCCTTTTCATGTACATACGATATCCTCTCTAGCTTAGATATAATGGAGAATGTACAAAGCCTTTGATAACATCTTTTATCTAAGCAGACTTTTGTCTTGATGTGTCTCCTTTTTTTTAAAATCAGCAGTGACAAGCCCTATCCCTAAATTAATTTTTCCACTAAATGCATCTTCCTCTTGCACAAGTGGACACAGCAATAGCAATATTCAAACCACCATCACACCTGGCATCAGGGTGTGGGTTTGGTACAAGACTATGTAACTGTGCAAATAATTCAATTCTTACATAGGCAAGGTCCTAGAGCAAGCTCTGTCTCTTCATATAGTCACATATTAAGTTCAGAAGAACAGTTCTGTAGCTGTGGATGGAAACTTATTCTGTGTTTGTATAGAGCTTCTTCTCACTGGGTACACACCTGGAACTCCAAGGCAGCATTGCAGTACAAACAAACAATCATTGTATTTATTATTTTAATCATGGCCTGGATGGAGACTTCTTCACTTAACTGGATCACAAATTATATTGGGTTTTAGAAGAATGTGTTGACTGGAGAGGGCAAGCAGCCTTTCAATCTGTTTCTGAAGAAGAGACAAGAAAAACCTCAATCTTTCCAACAAATGATTTAGGGATTGAAGGATGAGCCCGAGAATTGAGAGACTTGAGTCCTTAGCTCTCCTCAGCCTGCCTGGAATTGAACTCACATTTCTCCTTACCTAGGTCTGATTATTGGTTTACTGAAGGAAGGATTTTTCCATTCTTCCTTCTGATATTGACTTGCACTGTGATCAAGAATCTAAAATTTAAGGCCGAGTCATGCAAGAGCAATAGCCTTCCCAGATTAGAGGCTTTGTTTTGTGGCATCTGTACATTTCAGGTGCTCCAACCTCCCAAACCCTCTGAAAATTAGGCACCAAGAATGGCATGAAGTGAGTAAAAAGGTGTTCATGCTACTTTCTTGGATATAAGTGGATTGCAGTAATTCTTCAGACACCATGTACTTAAGTGGTGGAATTCCTTGTCAGGAAACTGGATGCTCAAACTGATATGGTTCAAAAGTGACTATACAAATCATGCATAGAAATCCATTAAGACTATAAAATATGAAAGTAATATTATTGGCTTAGGGAGTCCCTGTGCTGCTGCTTGCTGGAATTTAAGATATTCTGGTCAAGAATATTTTATTCATGCTGTTCAGTGTAACTATTGAGCATGGGGCTAGAGAGAAGATGCTAGGATAGATGGCCCTTTGGTTTGATCTACTATAGCCATTATATTTTTAAGTTCAACAAAACTAGTTCAGGTGGTATCTAGGAATAAACTTGCTTAGAAGAGGGAAGTACCTAGGATCTCCAGAAAAGCAATTCAGGGTACGCTTTCTAGGTAGAAACCCAACAGGACAATCTCCTCACTACTGTGACAGTTCTACAGTCTCTGCTCTTGCCTCTACTTGTGCCCGGTCCCTCTTTCCAAGCCCGGTACAACACTTGTGCTTTTAAGAAGGTGGCTCCAGGGTTTACTCCACTCACCTGTGCTCTTCATAGTCTAGTCCAAGGAAACCCGTTGCCACAATCTCTTGTTTTCCAAGTCTCTCTCTGCTCCTTGTTAGTTTTCCTTGGCATAGGCCCTTCAGTAGATGAGAGCTAAACAGTAGACATGTGGCAGCTGTGCTGGCCAGCAAACTGCAGTGGGACATCCAGAACAGATGCAGCCTAGCAAGCCTGGGTGGCCTGCCCACACAAGCCTCTTCATGCCAAGTGCCTCAGAAACGTGTAATGGGCACCATGCCCTCCAAGCAGACGATCGTGAGCTTTGACAGGCCAGAGACCACATTCGAGTATTAAATATAGGCTTGTTGTGGGGCACTTGTCCCAGACAGACAAATCAAAACAGATGGCCAGACCTGTAGATCTTTGCTTTACACATCTTAATTATGCAGAATATTTACTGACCCTGTTGGAAAGGCTTAGTTTTGAGAATCTTTGCTGTGCGTACATATGAGGTAAAAAGCTGTGTCAAATATATGATGGGAGAATAACGCCACTATGGAGAAAGCAGCTCATTTCTCTGTCTTTTGTACGTGATGCTTAAATAACAGGCATCTGGACTATAATTAATCGGATTAAATTCAGAAAAGATATGTGCAAGGTATCCCAGTGAGAAAGAAAAAAGGAGTTTCACTAACTTGCAGTGAGGAAGAGCTGGCTGTGCAGCAGATAAGTCTGAGAATTTTTCTAGGCCATGAGATGAAAAGAATTCAGTATCGTGCTGCTGTAAAAAAGGTAGACCATTTTCCCAAATAGTCTGCTGGCTGCCACCAATACAACACTCAGGGAAGGTGGTATCTCCGTACTTAATAACCTTCACTGAATTTATTTTTCTGTTGCTGAATCTGTAACTAATTATTCCAACGACCTTATGAGGTCTTGTGCACAGGTGTAATTTTAGGCATCCTACATTAACATTTAGACAAAATGGAGAAAGTCCAAAGGAAAGCAAGAGTTTGAGGAAACACGACCTACAGAGAAAGGCAATAGAAATGAGATCTATTTTATATCTGAAAGTTAGAGGAAGAGGGGACTATAATGATAGTACTGTCAAAAGCTCTCAAGGCAAGGGCAAAGCTTGGTTGCTTTTTGAAGGTGAAAGGACATGATGTAATCAACTTCATTTGTCAATAGGACATGATGGTTTAGGATTAGAAAGAGGGAATTTGGTATGCCAACTTGGAGGAGGGTTTTTAAAACATTAAAATATAAATAACACTAAGTAATAGCACTAAGAGATCATCATTTATGAAAAACACCATAGATCCAATAAGTGGATGTGGTTAAAAACACTGTTCAAATTTGGCATTACCCTACAAGAAAGCAAAGAATTTTTTAAAACTACTACCATGACAGAGACATACTATCTGTATGGTGATCTAAGACAATCTTTCAGAGAAAATCTCAGAAGTCTTATATTCCGACATTCTTGGGTTTTTTTTTCCAGTAAATTTTGAAAAAATCTTGCTCAAATTTGTACAATCATACTCAAAATAATTGAATCAGCAGCTCTCCTTCTTCAAGGGAGACTACTAGCAAAATGCGATGCTTTCCAAGATGAGCTTTTCACCTATCATTTTAGGCCTCTGTCTTCTTTTATGTTGCTTTCTTGCTTGACTGAGGGGTTAATGAAGCTATTTGTAGAGAACAGCATGGTGTTCACAATTAGCAGGGTCCTGGATTCCCTGCATGCATCTAATTTGATGTCAGAGGGGGCTTCCATTGATATCTAGTTTCAGCACAGGCCATTTCACTCACTAATTTTTGCTCCCTGGTCCTAGTTTATGGCTTTTTGTGAATTGCTTCAACATAGACAGTCTTGGACAGCTGTGGTTTCTTAGCTGAATAACAGATCCCTTTCTTGGGAAAAGATACAGGCCAGATGTGCCTGTGCCAATATCAGGTTCATACGTGAAGTGAGAGATGTTGGAGACTAACCAATAACACAAGCAGACACACACACACGCACACACAAACTCCTTTCCTCTCCTTAAGATCATAATGCAGAGGAAATATTCTCCTTAGTACATTAGCCATAATGCACCCTGGTAACTTGCTGGTTTAGAGGCATGAAGAATTAAATATTAAAAGTGTGTCTCATATTTGAATCAAAAAAGAGTCCAACATTTAATAAGCCTCCAGTCATTTATAATATTCTCATTAGGAAGTTACAAAGCAGGAAAGCTGGTTACATACTAAATGCAAGAACAAATAACCATGAATGAAATGTTAAGGATTCAAAGCCAAAGCGATTTGCTGAAAAGCATAAATACAGCATCACTTCAATTGGTCAGATGCTGAATTAAATGTAAAAAAGAGACTAACAAAATAAAACCAGGGCAGAAATTTTTATCAGAAATTAAGCTAACAAAAAATATATGTGCATGTTTTCTTCCTTTCATGATTATCAAAGGGTTTTTTTTTGGAGAGGGATAGGCTTGAAGGATAGATGCTTCAAGGGTAGGGTCTTCATGTAAAGATAGCAAGATACTCTGGCTATCATCCTAGTAAAAACTGAGTAAACAATGTAAAACACAAATGTCCCTTTCAGACCATGAAAGACAAATTAGCTCTTTGAACAAGTGATTTGGTAAAGGATTTAAACAGTGTTGCTAGGAATTAGACACATAGAAGATAACTCTATTTGCATTTCTGAAGCAGTAAGAGAGTGTGTCCTAAACTTATTTCTCCTGAGAATTAGGAAAATCTGGAGAATCTGTGCCTGAAGAAAGCTCTCAAACCACTCACAACCCTTCTGTGCAGCCATGCAGGTGAGCTGGTACAGCAGATCATCACTCACTGTGTTCGGCTGGACCATCCTGGGAAGCAGCCGTGTGTTGTCTGTCAGGGCAACCTGCTCCTGGACGCTACGGAGCTCTTCATGGAGCGGGTGCTGCCATGAGGCTACACATTTCTCATTATGTGATGAGGAGACGAGGAGAAGAAATGTTGATCCATTCCTGTTCCTGAGACGTGAATAGCAGTGTTAATACAAGATCTGTGCAAAGGTGTATGGGACTCCCACTAAGGAGTTACATTCACATCATGGTACTATCCAAAAACAAATGGCTGGTCCTGAATAATTTACTCCAGCACAACATGTTGAGGCAAGCTCTTTGGAAAGAAAAGAACATGTCATCAAGGACTTAAATATAGATGTTTGGGAATTTTTTCTCCAAATATTTTCCTGATTAAGTAAACATTTCCATTTTAAATTGGATGGAAACGCAGAAAATCAAGCATTTAGTTTTCTGACATAAACTCAACATTTTTTCGTGAAAACTGTTTTGATTTCTGTTAATCGTAGATTCTCTTATTTTGCCAGTAAAAATATCCGGTTTGCAATGAGATGTTTTTATAGCCTTGAACAAAATAGGCGGCAGGCCACTGTTGATTGCAAGACTATTTATCTATTTATTACAGCTTGCCTGCTTATAAAATTACTAAGACACTCCATTAAAATACCAATGCATATTGCAATTTTGCCAGTAATCACCAGTTTTGTTTGCACTGAAAAACCATCCACAGCTGTGCTGGGGTCCAGGGAGAAGACCCAGGATGTGTTAGTAGCAATTACTTCCATGTAATTTTTAAATGACTGCAAGGAAGCCTGTCCATTACCTTCATAGGTTATGCCTTAGAGATGTTCTAGTTTTCCCAGGCAGAGCTGTGTCATAGAATCATAGAATCATAGAATGCTTAAGGTTGGAAGGGACCTCTAGAGATCATCTAGTCCAACCCCCCTGCACACGCAGGGTCACCTAGAGCATGTGGCACAGGACTGCGTCCAAGTGGGTCAAAGCTTCTCAACCATTTAGGGACATTTGAATGCTGGCTTTCCTTGACCAAGGGCAAAATACGTCTTGCTGTGTCTCCTGATGTTGGGTGGGAGGAATATGACTTTTTTTTTCCCTTCAGAAAAGCCATCCTTCTCTTACCTTTAGTAGTAGTAACAGGGAGAGGAGCAGCAAGAGCCATTTAGGCAACATGCTGCTTAGGGAGCTGATGGCTGCCTCCATGGCCCAGCATTTGCTGTGCCCCAGGTCTGCTGCTAGCTCCACCTGTGCCAACACCTTGCAGGAACACATGAGCTCCCGAGGCTGCGAGCCTGGGGAAAGCCACCCTGAACCCTGAGCCCAGCTGATGGCCAGCCTGGGCTGTAGCCAGGCAGGAAAAGCAAATGCGGAGCTGCAAGCAGAGAAACAGAAAGGCCTTGGTATGAGTCTTGCTTTTATTCAACAGGGAGACTTGGCTACTGTGGGAAGGTGGTGATATTTTAGCATTGCCTCGTGACAGGAAGTAATTCAGCTTAATAGCAAGGTTGGATGGATATGGCTTGTCTGTGTGGCTGAGAAACAGAAGGTACAGCCAGTGAAATAGCTACAGGATTCATAGGTGCCCCCAGAACCAAGCAGTAATAGTGCTTTGTGAATCTCTACTTAACAGGTCCAAAGGTCATGGGAAAATCAAGCAAAAAGAAAACCCCAAATATTATTTTAGGCATATGAGGCAGCATTCTCCACACATGTTCATGTCATCTTAAGCTATCAAATTGTTCTCAGAGAAAGTATAATGTGAACTAAGCCCTAATGAAGGCAGAGTATCCTGAGTTTCACAGCCTGTCGCTTGGTTTGTTTGCTGCCCAAGAGACAAGCACTGAGAGATTTCTCATAGGTAAGTTTTAGGGAAATAAAATAAGCTTTCATGCCTATGCAACTTAATGCTAGCAGAAATACACACACTAGTACTGCTTCCCTCCTTTAAAGATATATTATCTGTTTTTTTTTTCCTTTTCAGAATAAACTGGGGTAAAAAAATATAGTTGTTTCCTGCACCCTCTACCACCTTCTACCTTCTATTTTCTACTTTCTCTCTTCTCCCTACCTTCTGTTGTGTGACAAAACTTTCTCCTCTAGAAATCCCAAAATGAACTTGATATTAAGGGAGAAAACAGCAAAAGAAATGTTTGTTTTCAGAGACTGTCAAAAGCAGAGCTCAGGGAATGCCTTTCTCAGAAGATGTTCTCAGACAAGTCGGGGTCCAGAGGAGAGTCTGGCAGCTGAAGTCATTGCTTGTTGGAGCGATTCACCCACGGGCAGCCGCAGGCTTTTCCCAGGGCTGCCACATATGCAGCCCTCACCAGTGGCAGCAGGAGCCCCACTGCCATCAGCCCACCTTTCCCCAGCTCCAACACTGCAGGCAGTGCTAGGCAATAGCTATTTTATAATCCTCTGCAGCTTCCTGCTGTAGGAAAATCATTTTGCCTCATCTTAGACCTGGACTCCAGTTTGCTGCAAGTATTATGGAGATGAGTCTTGTCAAAGCTCCTACCGCTAATGAAAGTTAAAATAAGTCAGTCTTTTTCAGAAAACCTCACCTCTGAGAGTCCTGTGAATTTTATATGATTCACTTTTTTACAAACCATAAAGGTTTTAGTTCTCATAGTTTGGGCAAAAAGCTGGAAAAAACAGTCATTGCTTCTCAAAGGCTCAAAACTAGAAAAACCTGTGAAATAATCCTCAGCTAACCCCAGTTTAAGAAACCTACTGTAATGCAAAACATATGTCAGGATCCTGGGGTAGCTGGTGCCCAGGTGCCAACACGGTTACACCATTTTTATGAGACTGGTGCTTAGTACACTCAGAGAGACAGGCTGGACCAGTTCCCCAAGGCTCTGTGTTCAGCAAAAGCCCCAACAGCATTTGAGCAATTTAGCACTTTCCAGGAAGCCAGACAAACTAACACAGCCTGTTTATTTCCTCTTTCTTTCAGTACTCCCACACTCATGCCTCTGTAAAGGAAAATATTGACGGATCTGAAATATGTACAACATAGACTGGGAGTCCATGGCAGTGGTCCCCTAGCAAGCTGTTTCTGAGGCTGTTTCCTTTGGTGAGACCATAAATTATTCTCTCTCTTCCTCTTTTTTTTTTTTTTTTGGCATACGAATTTGCCACCTGCTAAGAGGCTGCGCAGTTATGACCACCAAAGGAATGGGAGAAGAAAATGGCAAAGTTTCCACCACATAAAGATATTTGTGGAAGATTTCAAGATTCACTATATGCATCATCTCTCCACTTAAAAAAAAAAAAAAGAGGGGAATCCTATTTAGGGCCAGAGCACAAAGTCTTCCAGTAACAGCCACCTTAGACTCAGATGTGTTGTCCCCATTTCTGTCCTTCATCACTTATGCAAGCATAAATAAAATTGCTTCATCCAGTGTGAAATTCCTGCTTCCATAAAGTACAGAGAAAATTATAAAACAACAGAGAGGACTGATTTGCAGCTGAATTTCTCCAGTGTAAAAAAATCCAAGGAGAGATAGTTGTCAAATGATTAATTCCCACAAAAAAATCACTAGAGGGAGTTTAATCCCCAGTGAGAAAAGGCAAGGAGTAGACAGATTGCCTAGGAGATCCAGAGGGGGCATCTCTTGTTCAGTCCTTTTGTGCTAATGTTTTCTTCCAACAAGCCAAGTACACATTCTGTGGAGGACACCTCTGTCTGTGTCCTACGTGGGCCACAGCACGTGCTATCATTCCAGCCACCCTTGTGAGCAGCCTCCTAGCGTAAAAATGGGTCATGGCAGCTGTAATTCAAGATGCAATAAACAACAATGAAGCTTTTTTTCTTCATTATATGCAAAGAGGTGATTTATGTCAGTAATGACTGGAAGAAGGTGAGTGTTGAAACTCCTTACTGCTAACCTGCTAAGGTTAGCCTCTGCTAAGCCTCCATTCGGTCAAGCAGAAAGGAGGAGTTCAGTGATATAAAATAAACTTTCATTTCTTTCCCCCATGTTCTATTTTTTCCCTCTCAAAATTCATCTCTTTTAAATTCCATGCAAAATTCATAGCAGCCCAAAGCATTTCAAAACAGGCTTATTATTACTATTTCCTTTGCCTTCAAAAAATGCATTCTTCTGTGAAAACATCTGGTAAAAATAATAGCTGCACTTTTAAGGGGACAAGGTGTTAGATCACAGTTGGTAGCCAAAGATCAGACACATCCACCTGACAAGCCCTTTGAAGCCAAACAGAAATGCTTTAACATCCAGAAGAGGCAGTTATACATATGGCTGTGTTTCTGCCTCATACATGCTCTTCTATTGTATCCCCATGTATTTATCTGGGTTTCTTTCTCTGTCCTATCTTACCTCTAAAATCCCATTTAATCCAAACACTAAATTTGCTTCTTTTCTGACAAAACCTCCAGGGCAGAATGCCCAATGTCTATGTAAGTCACAAACAATCACTGTTTTAAATTATGTTATTATTATTATTATTATTTGGCAGCAAGTTCACACATCTTTAAAAAAATGAATGAGGAATTCCTATACCATTTTTACAAATCTATTAATAATTTCTTAGCCTTTGCAGACTACTTACAATATTATCATTAACCTGAGGGCATGTAAAATCTTTGTAAAATACTACAGTTCATTGTATTTCCTGCTAGCAATTCAAAAGAAGAAAATCATGCTATTTTTCTCCTGATTTTTGTTTACTTAAAAAAGGAAAAAAAAATGACAAAAAGGATCCTATCCATTTGCTACACTGTTCATTTCTGTGATTGAGATGTATCAGCTCTGAGTCACAGCAGGATTTTCTTTTAGAGCACAGGACGGAGTAGTCCTCTGCCTAACTTCCCTTTCTTATTATAACAACGTCCCATGGCTGCCTGTATGAAATTAGATGAATGATAGAAGCCTATTAAGTGCACACCTAGTAAATACCACAGAACTGAAATGCACTTCTTTACATCCTGGCTAGACACTCTTAGAAAGCCTTGCGAAGTTTCTTTTCCTCAAGCAATTATTTTCCTAGCTTTTTCAGTTTATCCAGAACTGCCTGTAGACACACAGCATTGGTGATAGCATTAAGCATTTTATTCTATTCTAAAGCATCCAGTATTTTGTATCTCCCATGACTTCTTTCAGTCATTAAAAATAAATTAAATCATCGCAGCTTAGTTTTCAGGCATTTCAGGTTTTTCCGTCCGTGGTTCAAAGAAATTTCTCTGTGATCGATGTCTCTCTTTGGTCCACATTGTCTTGACAGCCAAATATACCCCTGAAATGCCTGCAATCCTAATTGGAAAACTCCCAATAGGTATTCGGTCAATCTTTGGGAGGCAGAGAGGCTGATTTATTTTGCAAATGTAGGGTTTGTAGACAGAAGAAGGGAACCTAGAAAAGGATAAATAGGAATCTGGGGACAGAGTGAGTGAGGAGGAGGAAGAGAAAGCTGAAGAAAGGGACTTGACATAATTGGGAGCAGGGGGGAGAGACAGCAAAGGACCAGGAAATGCACAACAGTCAGTGATGGAAGAGTAGTTAGAGATGTTTAATGTAATGTAAAGGGGGGGAAATTTTGTCAGAGTGCCAAAAAGAGGGATGAAGAGAAACCTCCTCTCTTCATTCTATCGTATTCCTTATATGCTGCATGGAAGGAAAAAAAAAAAAAAGAAAGAAAGAAAAAACATCAAGAAACTGCTGAGCAGTAAATTACTACTCCCCTTTGTCTTCTCCTTCCATGTTTGCAGAGAAGGACCTGGAGGGTCTTGATTGACTGCAGGGTGGCCATGAGCCAGCAGTGTGCCTTTGTGGGGCCGAGAAGGCCAGTGGTATCCACTGCCGGCAGCGAGATGTTCCTCCCCCTTTATGTCAGCCCCAGCGAGGCCCACCTGGAGCACTGTGTCCAGTTCTGGGCTCCCTAGCATAACAAAGACATGGAGCTACTGGAGTGAGTCCAGTGGACGGCTGCTATAGGTTATTTAGGGGACTGGAGCATCTGCCATATGAGGAGATACTGAGAGAGCTGGGAGTCTTCAGCCTCGAGAAGACCGAACGAAGGGATGTAAGTGTCTAAGTATCTGAAGGGAGGGTGTAGACAGGGTGCGGCTGGACTCTTTTCAGTGATGCCCGGTAGTGGGATGAGAGGCAATGGGCACAACCTGAAACACAAGAAGTTGCATATGAATATTGGAAAAACTTCTTTACTGTGAGGTGACAGGGCACTGGAAACACAGGAAGTGAGATATGGGCAGGAAACACAGGAAGTTCCACCTCCATATGAAGAACAACTTCTTTATTGTGAGAGTGACAGAACCCTGGAACAGGCTGCCCAGAGAGGTTGTGGAATCTCCTTCCCTGGAGATATTCAAAGTAACAAGGTCACAATCTTTGGCAACACGCTTTAGATGACCCTGCTTGAGCAGGGTGGTTGGACTAGATCTCCCAAGGTCCCTTCTAACCTTGACCATTCTGTGGTTCTGTGATTCTGCGTGCCCTAAGGCCAGATGCCCATTCATCCTATCTCTATCTGGATATCCATATGAGACTAATTAATCTTAAGTAGAGCTTTTGACTGCCATCAAAAAGAGGTACTGGATGAAAAATTTGGAGGTTCACTCTGAGATAATAATACTGATAGTATAGTAAGAAGAATATACTGCCTTTGTCTCTCTGTCCCGTCCTCCCACTTCCCACAGTGTAGGGGAGCTTCTGCTCTGCTCTATGCAGGGAGCAGACACATTTTGAGCAGTGACAATAAAAATGTGCAGAGAAATATATATCCTTGTTACTCTGAGGATACATATGAGCAAGCCGAGAGGAAAACAGGAACTTTGCAAGAATATTGCACTCAGCAGGGCACACCATCACAAGGGGGTCAGAATGAAAATTTGCTGTAAAGAAACTTGGGAAAAAAATCTTGAAACCATGAGAAAGTTTGGTTTTGCAAAGTTAAAGCTATCCCATATCTCAGCAGTGTTTTATACTCCACTGTCTTATTTTCCCTTTGGGTGTTTATTTGCATTTAAACCAGCACAACATCTGGTGAAGGATGGCATCACATGTTTCAAATCCTCTGCTTGGATAGCATCACTTTAAAATTAATGAGTGCCTGAATGCTTTGGGTAGCAAGTTCAGTGATTTGTGTGGTTGGTTTTTTACACATTCATCTGGAGAGAGAAGTGGGATTTGGAATAGGTGGCAAGGGAAGAACTGCATGTATGGCTAATTCAACATGTGCTGGATGCTCTGGATGTGCGTAGCAAGCTAGATAAGGACATTTTAAAAATTATTTCATCATGATAAAGGGATAGCTTCAAGGCATATCATTAAATCAAAAGGCATTGAGCAAACAAGCAAAAAAAAAAAGGCAATGTTTGTTTATACCATGAGAACTCTGTGGACACATGGAAATTTATTGGTTATAATCCAGTTTCTACCTCTGTATTTTCTAGAAAGACAAACAATTTGTTCAGCTTATCTGCTTCTCTTCTGCACTGGATTTTTAACAAAGTGCCCGTAGTCCTGGCAAGTCAAACAAGATGCATGATGACATGCCAGCTTCCCCGAAGCACCTTATGGGCTACTGACTGCACATCCATTCACCTGCACATAATCCACTTACTTTTGTCTGCCACAGACAGTGGCATTCAGAGACCTCTCTAGTGTTTACCCCAAAGTCTCTGATATCCAGCATAGGCCTAAAGGTTATGCAGTTTGAGCCATTCGGGAGGCTGACACAACATTAAAGTTCATTTTGTCTTAGATGGAAACAACCTAGAAGGTAAAGGTAGCTTATTCTTTTTAACTGAGGACATACAGTTATTATGGCAACAATATGAAACCCAAGTGGCAGTGGATAGCTCTGCATAGAAGGACCTACAAGAGAAATAGAGATTGCAAGGCCTCTGAACGGGTTTCAGTAAGAAAAAATTCTTCCAGCTGTGTAGGTCACCAGTTGAATATAATGTAAAGAAAAAAAAAAAGCTTTCAATTTTCCTGCATACTTACTGACATTTTAGAATGTAACTTCTTCCCACTTGAACCCCAGAAATAGTAGTTGCTTTTTCCAATATGAACTTTCCAATATAAAATTAACTCTTATTAAAAATTAACATATATCCCTTGGTAGCCCTTTGCATAGAAGATGTTTATATGTATTTGCTTTTTCAGAGCAACCATCTGGGCTGTCCTCCTTGTGGTCTGTAAACCTAGGTGCTCTTAAAGGGAAATGCAAAAATACAAGATAGTACTGGACAGCTCATAGAGATCTAAGATCATTCTGAGACTGAAATGGACGTGGGTCAAACCATATATCAGAGGCATGGACCAAGCAATGGTTCCTTCCTTCTCTCAGCAAAACAGAAGAGGAAGCAACAGCAGCAGAGCAAGCTTGGTGGAGTGGGTTAGCCTAAGAGTCTGACATTTGGCTAGGTAGGAACTTCTTTAATTAAACAGCAGAGCAAAACACAAGCTATCTAGAGTTATCTGGGAGGTCTTTAAGTCACAGTTTCCCTCAGAAATGGAAGGAGTGGAAATATAGGAGACAGGTAAATAGACAAACAGACTTCAAGCAGTATATTTCAGGCATATTCATACCATTCATACAGTCAGTAATTTATGGATGACACCCAAAAAAAGTGTTGGACTTGCTGGTCTTGTCACTGCTATTGCAGAAGCAAGTATTCAGTGCCAAACTTCTACTTCCTAGGAACAGCAACAGACAGTAAGAAAACAGCAACAAACAAAAAAATTCATTTATAATAAACCCTAACAATAACCATGTGGCATCCTGGTAGTAGCTGCTATTATTTTACTTGTCTCATTTACTTGAGAGTGCATTTTATGTGTGGTGTTTTTCATCAGAAGGATGCTGCACAGTCTGTCTCAAGTAGTTATAGCAAAAAAAGGATGATTGTGTGATACAAATTCCTTGATAGATGCAACAGATAGATGGGGAAGGCCCTGGAGTGTCTAAATTGAAAAGATGTCTGTGATGTTAGGGAATAAGGAAAAGTGCAATATTCCTGGAAGAGCTTCTAAATTTACATTTTCATTTTGACCTACTTTTCCTCCAACTTTTGTGTCTACTTGGTGATGACTTAGGGTGATGCTAAGAGCAACTAATAAGAAATCTGTCCTGGAGAAAGTAAAGATTATCTTGTTCTTGAGACCCTGAATGAAAGTAATGCCTCATTTTACAATGATTCTTTGTTTGTATTTAGTTGGTTCTTTCATTGAAAGTCTCACTGCTGTTGATGTTAGACTCAGGAGGCTGGTAAAGACTGCAGATTGCCCTTCGCCACTAAAAACTTAAATAGTACAAGGACTTTTCTGTCTTTGATTACATTTATTCAATGGGTACAGGATTATTGGAGGTGCAGCATTGTGTTTTGAGTCTGTGGAAAATCCTAACAATCCATACTGGGACCTTGTCGGACACAAATGTCCAGCCTTTCTCTAGCCCACTGTCTGGGCAGCACATACTCATGTATTCACTGCAGCCCAGATTCACTTGATATGACTCCAGATACTTCCACATGACTTAGATACTTCACAGCCTGTCCTTCACTGAATCCAGTCTCACCCCAGGCCCCCGTTTCTATCAACGTAGAAAGAGAGAGGCATTGCAGTTCTTGCAAGTCTTGGCTGGTCTGAATTAGCCCTTTGAAGAGCCTCTTGACTCTAGAAGGAACTCAAGACTCCTGAGTCAGGCACTAAAGGGAGGCCAGATGAATTTACATCTTTGTCTCCAGCACGTCACGCTGTGAGCCATCGCTCAGGGTCACGGTGCAATTGCAGCTGCTAGCTTATGCTGAAGGTCAGTACAAATTGCTTGTGGGAGTCCAAACATGTCACAATTCCAACTGCAAGAAAGAAAAGGAAAAAAATAATAGGCACCCAGCTGTCACTCATGCTGAAAAAAATGAGAAGGAAGTCCCTTGCACATAGAATAGTCCTGGAGACAGAACTGTGTATTTAAGGCTGCAGTTCCTTGAGTACAAAAACGAGTGCACTAAGGCACATAAAAAACTTATTGGGGGGAAAAGAAAGATGGTGGATGGATCCATAATCTGTTCCATATTAAAGCCCAGCAACTAGAAAATGAATACCTTATTTCCATCCCCTCATCCTCCTTTGATGGCATAGCCATCAAATCAGTGCCTGCAGGGTTCAGTAGTTTTCTCTGCAACTCCAGCATATACAGGAACCTAAATTTGTATGAGCTTTTGATTCGCTTTTAAAGCTGGATCACTGGAAACTTCCATTTTGCATACGTTTTCCATTAGACTAACAAGGTCACAATTAAGCCAAGACATTCCTGTTCTGAGACAGGCAAAAGTACTAAAGTTGATGGTTTCAGACAGTTTTAAAACTGTTAGTGGGAAGCTCAACACTTGCATTTGCATTATGATTTAATGTCTTTACACTTTTCAGACAGAGTATTCCTAATTTAAGTAATCTTTTAAGATAATCCCAGATCTTTTGGGGATATATATGGCATTAAAAGAAATGTCATATCCTCTTTTTTTTGTATGGCTAGTTTTGATTTCTAATTCTTCAGAGGTTGTGGTGGATAGGGGTGCTAATTAGAGAAACAACTAAGATTATGAAAGACTTGCACATGAGAGTAATTTAATAGCTGGGATAGATTTGAGTGGAGCAACACTCAGTGGCAAAGCATTTGCATTATCTGGATGGTAGATAGATAAGCATTACCAAATTAAACTATTTCCTTAACAGCATTATATTGAAGCATTCTTGCTAAGGTATGAAACAGCATAGTAAACAGCAGTAGGTGCTAAAGCAAATCCAAGGTTCATTTATGAAAGGATAACTTCACATACCGCATATATGTCAAATTTGTTGCTGCCAGTAATACTTGGGCCTGTTCTGTGGAGGGCTAAGGATCTCAGAGAGAGAGGCTGTGAGAAACCCTGTGATACTTTTCTGCAGTTAGGTACAGCCAACTGGACACACAGCAAAATGAATCTCTTCCAAGCATGTGGTGCATTGACTGTTCACTAAACCCCATGTGGCACCAGGCACTGCTCCAGAAATAAGAAGTGTAGCAAAGTGATTACAGGATTCTGTGACTGATGGCTCCATCACATGCCCGAGATGCATGGCTCCCATAGCTGCACTCCAATGATGATGATGTTGTGCCAGCAGCACATGCACAGGAATTTGCATTTTAATGTGGTTTAGACAACAATACAAAAGCGTTAAGACTAGTCATCTTAATTTGAATTTGCAGTGGGCAAAACAAGCGCCTACAGACAACGGCCACAGCTTGATGTGGTGTGTTGATTTGATTTGGAATCCAAGCCTTTACCCTGGAAAAATCCTTAGTGGTCCAGTTAAACCACATATCCGCAGGCTCCCTAACTTTTAGGTATCTGTTCACACTGAATCTTAGCTTTCTTCTATTCCCTATCACTGTTTCTTCTCTTGCCTTTGGCTATCAGCAAGTTGTGTACATTAAAAAGCCAGCATTGCCTGTCAAGATATTTCAAGTTTTTCTTCTTTGCAAGATTAGACAATGTCCTCTCTGTTTTTTTAGCTGGAGGAAAAAGAGCTACCCTGTTAGCCTTTTTATCCTTTTAAGGGCTAACATCCCCCTTTTCTTCACCTCTTTCCCTCCATTTTCAGTGACCTTCAGTGGAATACTTCAAGTGCTCTCTTTCTAGAATATTATTAGGTTTTAACATCTTCTTCCTTGATTTAAAAATAATAGTTTGACTTTACTGTACCAGTTACTTGGCTATCTTCTTTGAAAGAGCTTGGCTTTTAGTGGCCCACTCCTAGCCCTTGCCAAAATTGTTCTGAAGGTTTCACAGTGAGATGCTTCCCCTTCTACTCAATGATATTTCTAGAGTTGTACAAATTCTATCGGGATGTGCCTCTTGTCCTTGCAGTCTGCCTACTGCTGACAACTGAACCAAATGCTCTTAGGATAGAGCATTGTTTCATGAACAAATCATGGTTATGGAAGCTGTATTTCTGTTCTCTCAAGTAATAAAGGGGAAGGAGCTTCATTCTCTCACAATTTAATGTCAGCATCTTTCAGTTTCTATAGGTTGTAGACACTTACAGTAATGTCTCTAGAGCTGTCCATGGCTCTTTCTTGGAGGGAGGAACACGTCTACTCCTTTTTCACACAGTAGGTGCTAAGACACAAAGAGACTTCTCTGACTGGCTCATGGTCATAGTAGAGAAGCCTGTAGCAGAGCAGGGACTTGAACCTTTATTGGACCCTAAGTTTGTGTGCTATCAGGAGTCCTGGGCTTCCTTCACACTCTGAAACTTGCTTAAGCTCATTAGAAAATGATGCTCTCAGAGATAAACACTGAATATTATAGGAGTCAATGAAATGTTTCCAGCACCATTCCCCCCTTGAATTTTTACATGACAAAAAGGACAGATTTTTGAGAGCAAACGGTCCCCTGTCCCTTGCCTCCAGGCTAGTTTACAGGAGAAAGAAAAGCAGAGATACTGAGTTGCCAGAGCACACAGAAGGGTAATGCAAATGAATGATTGGAGAAACGTAGAAAAGAAAGGGCTTTCTGATATCTGGTCCCTGCTGTCACAAGTGGAAAAATCACTGGATCTCTCCTATAATATATCAACATCTTGAAACCAGTTAGGCTTCTTGCCCGTGCTAGTCCTCTTGAGAGGCTTTTCAAGAGCTCCTTTCCCCTTCTGGTTAGAAGCTTTCTCCCTATTACCAGCCTAAATTATCTTTATTTTGCGATTGTTTTGCTTCTGCTCATTTTACTTCTGTGTTTCACAGCTTCTTCCAAATAAAACCAACATCCTGGATCTTTATCAGCTGGCAATTTGAGATTTCATTTCAGGCCTGGTCTAGAGCCCATTTAAGTCAATGGGAGTCCCTGTTCTCAGCATGCTTTCCAAGAGGACCTTTCCAATAGGTTATCCCTGTACTCAACTGGGTAAAAAAGGTCTGCATTAGTAAATGATATCCTAACAAACTGCACTGCAGCTTGCAGGCTGCAGAACTTACCTCCTCCTGTCCCTCTTGTCCACCAGTTAATGAAGAAGTAAGGGAGGTAGTAGCTCCACCATTCCAAGGACAGGAGGGAGCTGAGCTGATAGGAAAGGCATTAAACTTAGAAAGAAGTGCAGTGGAGCACTTCCTAACGAAAACATCGTGATGAAACCCTCTTTGAGATTAACCCACTGCCATCTATCTGCTTTACAATCCTCTGCTTGCTTGTGCACTGCACAAAGCCAATGGGCTTGGAAAGAAAGCCACACGCTATCATCTTTTTACGTTCCTTTCTATTTTTTATCACCTAGAAGAGGGAATCCTCTACTTGGTCAAAGGTAACATTATCATCAATAGCAATTAACTATGCCAAAATGCGTGTTTTTTAGATAGTCATCCATTTTTAATGCATAAGGGGGTCCCTCACACTGACTTTTTATAGTTCTTCTCAATGCTACAATGCAAAGATGCATTTGCAGTGACAAAATAGGATCAAAGCAGCCATTTAAGTAATTGTAGTGATGAAAACACAACGCTATAAGAAGTTGTTTAATCAATATATTGTAAGAAGTAAAGTTGTTAGTCTGTTAGTGGATCGATTGACCAATATTACAGATGAAAGTTCAAATTATGATGTGTACAGATAAATCAGTTATGTAATATTAAGCAACATATGTTGAAGAACTGCTAAAAGAACTCTTCCTGTATCTCTTGTGTATGATCCTAGTCCCAGCTCGTATGTATATGACCTAACCTCCAAAGAACAGAAATGAAAGCAGAAATAGTGTGAGCTGGATTCTGTCGCTGGTAAACTAATATACAGCCAACAGGAAGGCTGATGGAAGCAAAGACATAGGCCCTGCAATACCTCAAGAAAAGTCCTCTACGAAGAGTTGGGGTTGCTTTTTCCCTTCCTATATAGCTGTATAGCTGTCTCCCCAGCTAAGGGATAAATTTAACTATTTAGCGGTTTGTAATCATTAGCCTTTTAATAAACTCACTGATTAAGCTTACTTAGCTCATTAGCCTGGAATAAATGAAGCTTTCGAACAGCGCAAGGAGCAAAAGTATAACTGGATTCAAAGAGCAATTAGATATATCTGGATGCAGGATGATAGGTCTCTTGAGAGCTCTTCAGCAGAGATGTGGATACAGTCTCTGATGCAGGAGATCCCTAGGCTGCAGGCTGCAGAAATCAGGTTGCAGAAATCACCATGCACATTTGTCCAGCTCTTACCGTCTCTGCTACTCGTTGGTTTCTGAGTTAAGTGGACATTTGGTCTGATTCACTATAGCTGTTCTTATGCACTATTAATGATTGAACAGCAGCCAACATGAACTATCAGTGCAGCTAAAAGAAAGCATTATAAGGCATTGCTTTACACTCCATAAAGTAAGCAACCACTGAAGCAGCATGGTGACACAGCCCCTAGAAGTCAATCCCTTCTTAAGTCTAATTTTTGACTAAACAATGAATATTACTCAGCGTGGAAGATAAAGGCTGATTTATCAGCAGTTGATACCAGAGTTTTTATCAGGCACATACAGCCATAACAGTGTCCAATGTCTGATTTTTGTTTTCCCTTTTTTCTGTTTTGTTTCAGTGTTGGCAGAACACTCTTGAAACAGTTGTGTCTTCAGTGGCTTGTAAATCTGGACTAGAGGAGTGAGTTATCAACTGTATCAGCTGGCATTTTACATTTCCAAATAACGTATTGCTTCCTGCCTGAGCATCACTTTTCTTATCAAAGCTCTGAGATATTTGCAGGAGCCTCCCTGGGATCTCTCTAAGGACCAAAGCTTTCTGCTGCCATATACTTCTTGCAGACATACTTCAAGTAAGGTGAAGCTCTCACTTCTCAGAGGGCACAATTGATTAACAAACTGAAAACAATGCTGATAGGATAAGGAACTATTCAATCTACTGCTGATTACTGATTACTCTGTCAAGTAAATAGTATAAATGCACTATCAGCATGCTTCTTTATTCCAGTTCTCATCCTTGCCCTACTCTCTGTAAATTGCTCTTCTTCAGACTTGTGTTTTCTGAATGCCTCAGAATGACTTTATTGGTCAAGTAAACTCTAAATCTCAAGGAGCTACTCAGTTGAAATCACTGAGTTGATTGTGCATCCATTTATTTCAAGCAAAGTTAACAAACAGGAAAAATAGAAGCTAACCACTTTATTCTGGGTCATCAACGTAAGCTGCATTTGCTGGACTTTGGCAACATGTCTTGGGAAACTTTAATTCTCCTTAATGGTGGCTGGGAGTATCTGTATTACCTGTGAAGCACCATGCATATGAGATTCAAATGAAGCATTAGTGTGACAGATCTCACTGCTCACAGGCCAAGCATGACTGGGGAATGTGCATTCAGACTAGTTTTGGTTGGAGTCCCTGAAGCATTTCCATGAATGGAAGAGATGTTGCTTTCAATTATATCTGTGTGGAAGGCATCAAAGACTCATGTGTGCCACCTGTGGCTGGAACAAAAAGCAGGCTCTTGGTCATATTCTGTATCAAAAATTACATCTAGATAATCATCTCATAGAAGGGTGTCTTGGGAAGCTGCCAATATTCCTGATTTAGTCCTTTCATTTAATAACTTAATAACCCAGCTCTCACCAAAATAAGATTTCAAATATACCATAACATGTGTATTTGATTACCGGAACTGCCCATGGTTTTTCTCCATATGAAGAGGAGTCCTAGGATCTTAGCATAGGAAACTATGGTCAGCACTATAAAAGCCAAGCTAGAAAGATGCACTAAATGTTTTACCTAGGTTCAATGGCTTCTCAAGAGAGTAAGCAGAGACCTGACCAAATATAATTATTAAAATGGGATGGCCTCTTATGAAGGCCACTGAGTTAAGCAGAGCAGATGGTGAGGACAGAGTGTGAAGCAACATGGAAAGGCAGTAAAATATCTTAGAACAGAGTTTCAGACTGAGTGCCATTATGAGGGCATTTACTCATATGTGAAATTATACCACCTTCCAATAGTGGCTAAAGTCGCAAAGCACTTTGGCAGTTGCAGAGAGGTTGAGACATGCGTATGCAAAGGCTTTTATAACAGAGCTATCAAGTTTGGACCAGGATAAGACGTAGTGTGGGTAATCCCTAAGAATGATACTGCTGGCTTTGTAGTTCTCTCCATCCCCCAAGATTTCATCTAAGGAGACTGTAGCAGTGGTGATTTAAAAAGGGCAGACTTCACAAGCAGATTAACAGGCTCCATATGTTTGGTCAGTTTTTCAAAGAGCCTAAAATGTGCAGCTGTTAAATATAATGAAAGAGATATGATAAATGATATCTCATGCTCCCAACTTGTAATTAAAAAGGAGGGAAGGCTGCTTGGTTAGGAGTGGAGAAAGCATCCTTCAGCCACAAATCCTTGACATAGAGATGTTGGTTGTTCAGGAGAGGTTTCAGCATTTCTGACATGAGGACAGCAAGGGAATAGAAAAATAGGCAAAACAAAGCACTAGAAGGGCATTTTAACACTATGTTAGGCAAATGAGAGGATAAATGATGGCTGTGTATTGGACGGCTGTGGGAGGGTTATAAACATTACAGTGACAATTGCCACTAAATGAGGTGTATCCCTGGCAGCTGTCCTGATGCATTAGGAGGCTGTTTTCAAAAGACAATTCTCCTATCAACATCAAAACAAAACAAGATAAAAAAATCCCTTCCACACAGCTCGGATGTCTGGGGTAGCTCAGCAGCAATGCCGGATGAAGCTGTGAGTCAAATCCTTCCTGAGGCAGGCCGTGTTCTTGATGGCTCTTTTTTTTTTTTTTTGCATTATAGGTGCCTAGCACTGGCGTGGATTTTTGATAAGCCTTAGTCATCAGAGCAATCATATGGGCAAGATAACCTGTTCTGTTTGCCTGGGCTCTTGTCTCTTATGTCTTTTGCTCTAGGTATGCTAAATCTGAGAGCTTCCAGAAAACTCTCTCCTGCTCCTACTCACCAGAAAGGCAGAAGCCTACTGGAAAACACCAGTTGTGGAGGGGTCCATGGTTCAGCTACTCTTTTATCATGCTTGTCTAGCCCCCAACAGATGAACTGTGTTGATGAGTGTTGCAATTCGTTTGCTCCACTCACCAGAATTACTGGTTTCTTTCAAGGCCCGTTTCATTATGCCATATGCATCTGTGATTGTCTCAGCTTTCTGTACGTCCTCAAAGGAAATTTCCAGCCTGAAGATACCAGAGCCTGAGACTGTAGTATTCATATTAAAATTTGCAGCATAAGTACTGTTACTGTAAACAATCAGTGCAGCTCCTCCAGAGCACTTTTCACTGGGAAGGTTCAGACTTCATATCACTTCACAGGCAGGGAAACTGAGGCAGAGATAAATACAGCAGCATGTTCTGGAAACAAGTGCTACAGCTGACATGTGATTTAAGAGTTTTTAAGTCCAGTGCAGTGATCTGTCTAGACAGTCCAATCTGTCTTTGGCCTGTGGAAAAATAACAGTCTAAACAAACTGTGGTTATTACTTCAGTGAAATATTCTTATTTCTGAAAGTGAGCTCATGCTTGGGCCTCCTTCATGCTAGAAACCTCAATAATGCTGACCTGGAGGACTGAAAGACTGGGTCTCCCCCATTGCATTAGCTGATTGATGCTGGCAGAATGCTTTCAGGACACATTTCTTATCCTGTGGTCAGTAGATCAATAGTGATCCATGACACAGTCTCAGGTCTTCCACAGAATGATTACAACTCTGTCTCATGCCTGGCAAAAATATGTCTACACATAACAACACAAAAATCAAAATAAAGGAAAATAAATGGAAAAAGACTATGAGTAAGTTTTACTTGGATGCAAATTAAAGTCATCTAAACACAAGGGGTATATGGATTATTTTCTTAAGACTTCACTAACTGGATAAGAAAGACAGTGATTTTTTTCATTTCTTTCATTTTGAGAAAGAACATATCATCTAATAGGCGCTTGGGTGGAAGTTTATGTTTTATGGGCAAATCCATTCCTTCTCTAAACTCACCTCACTTTCTAACAGCCAGTTAAAAAAAAAATCGTATTTCCTCTAAACTTGACAGGTGCCACCAAGAGGTGAGAAGGAACCACTGTTTCTTTCAGTATTTTGATATGCTATGTACATGGAAACACTTCTTCATCCATCACTCAAAAGTTTAGTTCTTCCTGCTGCCTTTCTCTCCACATTCGGGTCTCCCAAGCCAACCATGACTGTGCACCATAACTGACTCCAGTATAAACAAGAACTGAAGAAATGGAAGAAATTAAAAGCTCCTCTTAGCCCTAAGGCTAAGAATTGCCTTCCTATTTGTTTTCTCCATATGCTAGACTTAATATTTTTTCTCAGCTGGGTACATTTGCTAATATACTACATAATCACAGGGAAAATGCTGCCTTATAAAAATCTCATTTCTTACCATGCTTCAGGTTTCTTCAAGTACTGGAAGTACTTTGCTGTGTTTTATAATATGTGGGCAGAATAGGTAAAGAACAAGGGAATATTTATTTGCAGGTTTAGAGTCTCATATGTATTATCTGTCTGAACACTGTAAGTGGAGGGAGACTCCGTCCTCTTCTTCCACTTTGTCCCTGCTACCTCAGCTCTGAAACTGAAGTAATTTCCATGTGAGAAGTCACTTGATTCCCCAAAAAGCTTCTAGCTTTGTGGTGAATTTAGTGATGGACATTCACTGTCCACTGACAGCATATACATACCCATCACAGCAGTGAGACAGAACTGTCTCTTTACCTTCTTACATGTTCAGTTCAGAAACTCTACAAGAGAGGAAGAGGAAGTAAGGGGGATCTTGTATTCAGTTGCAGGAGAAAGGCAGAAGTGCAAAGTGGGAAGCAGATTTGTAACAAGAAATATGTGGAACAGAGAGTGCATCATGTTAAACAGGGAGCTAATGAGCTTTAGTTTGGATTGCTTTCCTCTGTACATTTGTTTTATTGGTTTCTCTTATTACTCACTAAACCTAAATTAAGGAGAGGGGGACTGTCTGAAGGGGTCCCAGTAAATATCTAACATCCTCACAGTCCTCACCATCACCCTTTTTCTTCCAGGTTAAGCCCTTCTGCAAAAGCAGGCTCTCTGCTCAGTTACAAAAGAAGCACGGCTCAGTTATTGGAAAGGAAAGTTATTGGAAAGGATTTTTTTTCCCAACTACAGTCTATTTATCTTTCCATTCATGCTGCAGCTTCAGTTAGTCTTAAAGAGGAAGCAAGAACGGTTTGTAGGAAGCAGCAGAATGGTTTGTAGGAAGCTCTCATAGGAAAACCTGCACCCGCTTCCTAGCCGTGCATCCACCATCATCCGGATTCTAGGCAACGAGGTGACTCTACACAGCTGTTACAAAGCATCATGTCAAGGCTCCATTTGGTAGCGTTTCTGCCAGTCTGGATCATATTGGTGTCTCATTGCAGCTCCCAGAACAGCTTCTTCAAGCGGCTAACGTCAACCAAGTAAATAATGCATTCTTCAACATTGGCTAAATTTACATTTGCCTGATAGACCATATCAGCCTCTAAGTCTGTTGTGCTAAAAAAATACTTTGAAGTGTAATCTTCAGATAAATGGGGTGCTTACAGCCTTGTCACATAAATAGGTATTTAGGTAAGGTTTAAAATAATTGTTAGAAGGAAAGAGCACGGTAAGCCATGTACTGCACTTATGTTGTAGAAAATCTCTTTTCTTGTATTGCCTTTTTTCTGGAGCCCCTGAAGATCTGATCAGCAATGGTACCTAGAGTAAGCTGAAGTTAGTGTTACCTTCACTCATTTTAAGCATGCCTTGTTCTGCAGAACATGTTGAGTTCTCACTGGATCCATCTTGTCTCCCGGCTTCGTTTCAGTACAGTTGACATTGTCCAAAGCAATGGAATTTGGTCTTGTTTATTAGAAGAAACTGGAAAATACTGTGGTTCTGACCAACTATTCTGGGGTCTCTGTCTGTCAAGGACAATAGGAATGCCTGAGAATGCTTCTGCAGGACCAAAGCATACACAGACAAAAAATGGGGGTTTTTGCACTAGAATAGGAGTCACATTTTGGTCCTTATTTCCCTTGTGGTCTCTAAGATGCATCAGCTCTGCATGTTCTCTAGTCTCTGGTTGTGCATGGTTGTTGTAAGGGCAGCTGGTTTTATCACTCTCAGATCACTTATGCAGAAGAGATAGTACCAGTAACTATGGCCTTTTACTTCCCTTGAAAACTCTGAAAAAGTCCCATCACAGATCATGGAATTACATTCAATACTGTTATAGTAAGAAGTTCTGTGCTGGTGAACCAGCTTAAGAGATTTTTTCTTCTGGTCATCTCTGTCAGCAGCCAGGACGGCGGACATAGGAATGGGTTTACAGACTACAGAAGTCTTGTTTTCAAATGAATTTACTCCAAAGTCTATCCTTTCCATTCCTATCAGCCAGCCCCTGAGTATTACTCAATTCAGATACCAATGGGTCTGTTTGAACTTGACTCTCAAATGCCAACATACACCATTTCACAATTAACTCTTATTATTACTGTCTCTGGAGTTCTGACACTCATTTTGCATGTCAGAGTGTCAACTGTTTGTTCCAGACACTAATTGTGTTGTTAGTGACCTTTGTAAACTAATCTAGTACAGCCATTTGATTAATTAATGTCTTATGCAAAGATTAGTGCAATCTGAATAAATAAACATGCTAAAAATATGAGATTGTAATAAACAGCATGTCTGGCAGCAAAATATTGGTTTAAGAATTCTAATTATGGTCATGATTTATTAATGCACTTGTCTGCATCTGCTGCTGAAAGTGATATGTATGCCTCAGTAGGATTTGCCTTGATTTGTTAAATGTAAGTCAGATAGACAACAATCATGTAAGGATAAGTATTACAGTTTCTGAATCCCATCTTTTTAATGTCTAGGGGAGAAATGTTTCATGGCCTTTCTGAATTTGGCCTTTCTGTAGAACTGCATCAACAACAATGAAAAACATTCCCAGATCATTTTCTCAGCCCGTGCACCATGTTTGAACAGCTTCTGTGATCACACAAAAACACCCCACAAAGATGATTTTAATATTTCAATGACTAATGATAAATAGAGAAGTAACACTCTATTTTTACACAGCTTTCTCTGGAATGAAGAATAAGCTGTTGTGACAGATCTCAAAAGTGGAATGGCTCATTAGACAACCTAACTTCAGATAGTTTTCCTATTCAGGTACCTTCGCATCTGTCACTATTTCTGGAAAGACTCTGTGGATGCTAAAAGGGGATGAATATGATGAATGAATACATACTGTGTTTATACTATACATACCACAGTGCTCATTTTAGTGGGATGTTTTGCAATCCTGACTGAAATTTGCAAGTTGATGTGTATTTTCTTTATGCTTTCAGCTGTCCTGTAACACATCTGTATTTTCTTTTGGCATCCATTTATTAGGCATGGCTACCACCCCTCCCTGCCAACAAACAAACAAACAAACAAACAAAAAACAGAATTGCTGTTCATATGTGTGGTATGATGGATAACTAAGTTAAGACTTTCACCAGCTATCTACATTTGGAAAGAGGATAGCTAACCATGCCATGCCCACCTTGATCCATACCCAGGTTCACGGCAGAAT
Organism: Tinamus guttatus; assembly: GCF_000705375.1. Next base: position 156,273 of record NW_010589840.1, read on the forward strand.
AGTGAGCACCACAGTAAGTCAGGAGGGAAAACGGCACCCATTGCGAACAAATATTCCTCAGCCACATCTGAGCTGCCATTAGGCAAGTTGGCTGTAGGCTGATGGTAGCTGGATGAGAAGGAAGCAGCAAGTTCTTGGAAAACTGATTTTCGGATGTCCAAACACATTGTTCTGGAAGAATAACTTAAAAGCCCTCAGAATTTTTCATCTTTCCAG
>NW_010589840.1:156515-207248 GCF_000705375.1 Tinamus guttatus
GGAGAAAATGATCCATTAATCTGCTAGTCAAATGCTATCCAGGATCTAAAGAATAACAGAAAAGATTTTCCAGTGTAGCAGAAGCCTGTACAACAGATCACACTGTTGTACGGAAGTGTCATTTTCTTAAGAGCTCTGTAACACAGATAAAGAGTGGTTTAAGTACAGAAGTGGCCTTTTCTGAACCTCATTATGTTCCTTTGATCTTTGTTTGTGAACCCTGCTCTCTGGAAGTTTATTTCAGATATTCACACAACACTTCTTTTTAAATAAAAAATAATAAAAAACTGTCTTTCCCTGGACATATCAGCCCTATTGTCAGCTTTATTTCTCTATATCTTTTAACAGGTCTTCCTTTTCAAAGGTGTTTAATGGCATGCCATTTGCTGCGATATCAGAGAAGTAATATCTTCATTTAACAGATTTAGTCTTTTAAGCAATTCAGTTTTGTATTGCATTTGACCTTTTGATCTCCTGGGTCTTTAAATTCCTACTTTATTCCTACATCTGATATTTGTTTCTTAAGGAGACATTTGTATTGTCAAAGGTATGAGGCATTATTCATTTATTCACTCATTTTTTTGATCTTGTTGAAGGCAAACCTTTTCTGTTAACAAGATCTGTTCTTTAACCCCATGGAAACTTGGCTTCTCTGTAGTAAGGTGCAGCAAAGAGATTCTTATTTGTAAAGCATTGGAAAAACTCTACAGATGGCACTGAAGCAGACTGCAAAGAACAACCAGGATACCATCATTGCTGGATGGGTCCAGAGTATATGATTGGGCTGCAGCCACCCCTAAAAGAAGATTCTCATTTAAATCCTGAACTTATGAACAGAAAACCATTACCCCAAAGAGTTGGGGAAAACCTAATTTAAGAGGATGAGTGACTACCATGGAGGTAACAAAAGGCAAGTCAAGCTACTAAACTTAATGTAAGGTCAAAGATGCCATTTTGACTAACCATCGTCACTAATGTAAGCGTATACACTACAGACAAAAAGGTCTGTCAGGTCCCACATGATATTGGGTGCACCCACAGATACCCAAGAAATGTCCAGTTCATGCCAGTTAATGAAGGCAAATGTAGATCCCCTAATTGACTGATGCTACTTGACTGCCAAAGAGTATTTGTTAGAGTGAGGGATACTGAGCTAGCTGAATCTGGGCTGAGCAATGAGGTATCTATTCAAGATGACTGTTTACGGCTATCAGCAGTAAACTCAGCCTGGCAAATCCTCCAGACGCTTCCTGTTGCCCAGTTCTGCTACAGACTGTCACTCTCTGTCCAGATCTCTGGAGGGTGTTTCATGGGGCTGTTGTAAACTGAAGATACTTGTGAATGTTTTACAGGTTTAAAAAGCCTATCTTTGGAAAAGGCATTGGTACAGAATGGCTTATGGAAACCATAGACTTAAGAAATGACAAACGAAAATACACATAGAAATCTCTTATAACAAGTTGAACCCTTTTTGTGAAATTAAAAAGAGTATGAAACATAAACTGCATCGCAGGAGAAAAACAAGAGAGGCTACAAGGCATTGGCTACACCTGCAGGTCATATAACAGCAGGGGATGAGCAAACGTACATGATGTTGATACTGTTGATCCTGGGAAATGAGAAAAACACCTACAGTATATGCAGAGGAAACAGATAACAATGTTGTTAATTTTTAAGGGGTTAACTGAACAAGGACAATGCGCCAAGTTTAAAGGTGACTTTCTCCTACTTAGGAAAGTCACAGGTGATAAAAGAGAAAGATTTGAGAGGATACAACCTGAACTTAACCATGGGTGACATCTTTGCAGTGGCTCAGGGAAGAGACACAAAACATGAGACAGAGGGGAGTCTGTAATTTCAGTGTTCATTAGGACACATGCAACAGCTACTGCAAAGAAAAGTAAACCAAGCAACAAGCATTGGCCATCTTCAGCACTATTTTTTAATAAAAGCTCTGGCATGGAAAGGAAATGAGAAAGTAGCAAAGGCTGTTTCAGGTAACTGTATAAAGTTTCAGAAAGCTTGGAGAGATTAGTGGACAGAAAAAGATGAATCCATTTCTTGTATGGCATTTCTACTTGTATTTTATTGCATCAGTTCCTAGGCAAAGTGCAAGAGGCTTTTTATTGTCATGTCAGATTTGCATGGTAAAATTTAATGTAGTACTTGTCAGCTTTAAATACTGGAAGTATCAATAAAATGTCAAATTATATTTGACTTCAATTCTAAATGTTATAAAAACACAATCCAAATTTACAGTCATTTAGTCTTCCTTTATTCCCCCTTTCTCTTAATAAAGCTCTATTATATCTGATTACTGGGGAGGAGCTAAATTTTTCTTCTTTGAAGTCTGGTGATTTATTGGGGTTTACATCACCACTGAAATATTCGTTCCTTGGAAATCAATGGCTGAGGACTGGAGTGGGGGCCCAACTTTTTAATTATGGCTTGAAGTAATGTAATTGTGGATTTTAATGGCTCATACATCTCTTTGACAGATCATCCAAGTTTGTTAAAAGTTTTGAAAGCAGTGAAATCAATTTTTTGGACAGCTGGTTAGCAAAAAGGGAAAGCATTGGTGTTAATTGGAGTGCAGACATAATATCACCTAATAATATCACCTAATATCTTTGTATTTTTATGAGACATTTTACATGTTGAAGATTCTGGCCAGGAACACAGTAAAAGGGAGCATCAGAAGAGATGTCTGCTCCTTCTATTCAGTGATATTTTATATTCCCCTTCAGTTAAACATGAAAATGTCAAAAGATTTTAAAACTTTTCCTTGAGACCTGTGGGAGAACATCAGGTTTTCATCACCCCTCTCCAGTGCACAATGGCTTGACTTTAGTTTCTGGATTGATTTAATCTCTAGTCCATGCCATAATCATCCGACGTCCTTTTGGTTGACAACAGCTCAGACATAATTTGTCAGTCTATGAACTGCGGGCAACTCTCCACATGAAGGCTGTCACTTTATGCCTTCAGACCTTCATCTTCATGTCTTCAAAGCTCCATTGTGGTTGCATGAGTGCCTGCAGTGAAGTTACAGAGGAGGATTCCTTCTCTGATGAAGCTGGAGTTTGCAGATTATCCTCCCGAGCCAAAGTCAGAACAAGAAGTGGGAAGTTCATGATGATACATCGCTTCAGGGAACCTAGTACAGCCCTGTACAATGTGGGTAGAAAAGACTTCTAGAACCAATCTCCGTAGCACAGTCTTGTGCCATTTAGACTTGCCTTATCTGCTCAGCAGTGGGATACCTGCTGCCTCTTAACTATCAGCAAATACCCATCTTTGTCACGTGTGGTGGGAGACAACCAAGTTGGCTTGGCCCAACTCTTCCTAAGACACCAGCCTACGTGCAGGACACAGCCATGATACGGGTCTCAGCTAGGATACAACTATGAACTGTTGCTTCCCTCTGCACCTAGCAAGTAGCCTCAGTGGTGCCTCAGTGACCATAATACCTCTGACTACACAGTTGGGTGCAGCATTGCAAGCCCTGATAATGAATCCAAGATGGTTTCTGAATATTAGGATACAGCAGCTGCTGATGAACAGTATCACAGTCATAGCACCCCATTCCAACATTTATTGTCCTTATACCCAATACTCTGCAACAAGGCGTTGATCTCAAGCCTCTTGGAAAAAAAAGACTATTTGGGAATTTTGCCCAGGAAACAAAGACCACAGGAAATAATCTAACAGTCCTTTCAGGCTTCAGAAATCCATAAGCCTACGAAATCATCACCCATATAAAGGTTAAATGAAATCTTCTTAAATGCAATAAACACCTTTTCCTATTCATGTCTACTGCTGACGTTCGCTAGGCTAATTTGTGGTGACACTAACCAAGCTTATTCCATTTACTGTCCAGGTGACCTTGCTATCCTGCAAGGAAGTGCCTGTACCTCTTAACATCCCATTCATTAATTTCTTTATGATTCATGTGGAACATAGAGCAAAAGGGCAAAATAGAGCAGTGAAAGGAAGAATTTATCTTATTTCCTAACAAATTGCTAGTATGCATTGCAGCTTTGCTCAGTCTGATTAGTGATCATAGCTGTCAAAAGGCTTGGCCTGAATCTGATCTCAAGAGTAAGCACAAATCAAGAGGAACAGAAATAGCTAGAGTTCATCCCTTGTTAGTAAGGAAGAAAAATACAAACCACCGGACTAGAGAAGAGAAACTATCATTCTACCTTTACTAAATTATATTCTATTTGAATTCATGGGTAGAGCGTGGTTTGTAGTACTTGAGGAGTGATACTTAAAATTGAAATATTAAGTGATATCCTTTTCTAAAAAGTCTCAAAACTGCAAATGATGAATATCTTTTGGCAAACAATGGAGAATGGGAGGCAGGGAAATGGCAGACCTCACAAGGCAACACTTAGACAAGGAGTTCCTGAATGTTTCAAAGAGCTGGGTGGTACTCATCAGAAATGCCAAGTCTTCCAAATGTAATCTGGCCTTCCTAAATAGACAAAATGGCTTTCTGAAGTGACTTAATTCTTAAATATTGCCTATTAAGATCTAAAAAGAATTAAACTACTTGATAGGCAAGAAATTAAAACATTCTCCAAAGTACTCATTGTAGAGGAATGCCACCTGTAGTTATAGGCCAGCCCATCCCAAAATGACGAGGAGAGTGAGAAGGGATAACAGTGAACAGTGAACTTTGCTCATGACATTTAGATTAGTAACACATGACAAACTGTTCAGTCCTTTGGAGCAAGCCTTGGGTAATCGCGTAGTAATAGTCCATGAAAGCTGACAGTGCATGTCTAACGAATAGGGAACTCTTGTGACTTTTAGAACATAGCACAGTGCTCAGAAAACAAGTTGCAGACATACCCCAGTCTCTTCAGTCTTTTGCTTCTTGGTGCAAAGTCACACTGAAGCAGCAAACCTTTTCCTGTTTTAGTTGCATAAGAACTTGACTTTTGGTTTGATACAATTTAAGATGGTTGCATTATTCAAGAGCTAAGCATCTAACAACGCAATTCTCTTATAAGTAATTACATAGATATGCACATACACATCTATCTGTTTATGCTACCTGCTAACTTGACGAACAAATAAGCAATCATGTTATATTTGTGCAATAAATGACACTGTCCTGGTCCCCAAGAATCCTGACTTCTGAATACTCAGTATTGAACATCATACAAAGTCCTTCAAAATAGGATTGTTTTGTTCAGAATAATAGAAAGATGCACTTCTACCTCATACTGGATTATTAGAAGCCAACAAAAATCCAGGGATTTACTTTGCTGCCTCAAGATGAAGAGGAAGAACAGACAACAGTCGAAGTGTGGCGCCATATATAAATGAAATGCGCAGCTAGTTACCCAGAGGCTATGAAATCCATTTTCTAATAGATTGGGAGCTTTATATTAAGGAGTCTGTCATTATGGTGCCATGAGGAAGACTCCTGAAAGGTTTCAAAAGACAAACAAGAATCAACTAGCTCCAATATCAGAGCAGCACATATTAGTCCAGTCCTATTTATGTTGAATAAAATCTCAGTTTAGACAGAAAACAATTTCAAAAAGCAGAGTAATAATAAAAAAGTGAAGAACTCACTCAAAACAAAGCTACGACATGACAATTAGAGAGACAATAACAATATCTTGTTTCAGTTCTAAGAGGTGTGGGAGAAATGTTGCTCATGATCCTGCATCTAGATGAACTTTCAATATGAAGCTGTTCATCAGCCAGTCAAGCAGCATCATTTTTAAAAGGCTAAATAAAAATGAAAGCCTCCAAATCTAAACAGCTATGCCATCATCTAATGGTTCACAAAATGGGGATACTTATTAAACAGAATATTTGAAAATACATCTGCCTTGACTCTAGAGCTCCAGAAAGTTCTCTGCATAATGGATATGATTCTCCTCATAATGAGAATTGGTAAAGAAGCAGCTAAGTCTTTGAAGTTAGCTTACTGCCTATATGCTGACCAGATTTCCAAGGTTATAATAAACTTTTCTTTACAGATTCATCTTTCACAGAATGGCACATTGAACATTAGGGCCGTGCAACTTTGAACTCACATGCTCTTTGAATATATTTTTAGGCAATTTATCTTGCCCATGTTTTCATGATGAGCTACACTGACATCCTTCCTTATAGAAGAAGGCAGGAACAACACCGGCTCCAATTGTACTAGTCCATAATCATGTACTAGTTATTGTACATGAAACATATCACCATATGTTTCTGAGAGAGCTCCAAAAATTCTATATGCATAAGGCTGTGGTCATTTTTGCTGCTTCATTTGTATTTCCATGAAATTCACCATATGATTGCTGCACACAGGAATTTGGACAAACTCATACATCAAGTGAGGAAATAATACAAGTGTTTAGGGCCACCTGAAAGCTTTTTGTCTTCAACTAGGATGGGACCTCCCTCTCTCTCCTGCCTTCCCAAGACACCTGCTGCTAGAAGGTGGAGAAGAAATCACAAAAAAATAGTACAGATGAAGGAGTCATCCAGGAGTAAGTCCACTGAAGAGAGATTGCTCCTGTGCATAACACAGGAATGCAGATGGAGCAATGGAAATATTGATTCAAAAACATTGTGCAATGAAACAACAGCACTGCTAAACTGATCTCAGCACATGACTGCAACCATGATGAAAGATCCATCTGGTTGTTGTCTATTGCGGTGACAGGGTGATCTAGAGGACAGTAGACCAGGCTGGATTTTTGGAGGTCTCCCTTCTCAGGTCTTCCCATCTCAGCATCTTTTTTTTTTTTTTTTCCAATGTCTATTTTCAAGCTCAGGTATTGACCTCCTTTGACATATGGCTTTGAGATCTACTAGTCAGAAACCTTTGCTTTCCAGTAGATAGTCCTCTTTCTAGAAGAAAACAATACAGACATAAGTGGTGCATTCCCCATCCTGTTCACCCAGTGATCCATCTTCACCTCTGTTCAGGATTACCTGCCCTAGGGCAAAGGGGATCAGTTAGATTCGATCTTTATTTGATGGGGTCATGCTGCCAAACAGGTTGCCACAGTGTGAACTGCCAGGTTATTTGGAGAGGAAATAATAAATGACAAAAAATGTACCAGTGAAGTAGAGAGAGGATGATGCTGTGATCCCAGCAGTTGCTGGCAAGAAAACTGCAAAATCCTGAGAAAGTATTAGATCTTAGCCTGTGAGTCAGGAAAACACTTCTGCACAGAACCAAATGCCCTACTGAATTAAAAACTTATTTTTCAGAGTCAGTATCAGATGAAACAAATTGAAATTCACTTTCCTGAGATTCAAGGCTATGATAAACTCTTGCTTCAGTATAGTAAGATACCACTGGTATAAAAGGTGGATGTGATCCTTGAATGCTATATTACATCTGTGGCACAGATGCTGCTCTTGAACAAGTTTAGAGGAATCCCACACAGTTGCATTAGGGGAAGGTGAGTTGCTGAGGGCAGGAAGTTTACCTAGCATTTTCTGAGTCTTGCTCAGCTGAATCACTCTAAATATACCTACGTAAAGATATTTAAACTGCTTGGACCATCCTGTAGATAGAAAGGGATCCATAGTCAGGACTGCAAATAGTTTGACTTTGCAACGTCATTCGGATTTCAAGAGAAGAACAGATCTCTAAGTGCATGATATACGTATGATAAACTTTCTCTTTTGAACTAAGACAACCACTTGTCAGATCAAAGACAGAAGAGGAGAAAATACCAAAAGTGTCTAGCTGTCTCTGTATAATGTGTACATCTATGTTCAGTGTCTGTGCTGAAAGCTGCACCCAGTTGACTCACCTGCGAGTCAGGTAGAGGAAAAGTGCTACATTATTCCTTCAGCTACAGGGAATTGAATTCCAACAGGGAATTCAAAATTGGAAAGAATGTCTCTGAGCAGCTGAAGACAAGAGGCATCGTCCCTGCCTTCTTTAGCCATGCTGCCTTGTTTAGTACCTACATGCACACATACATACTTGTGCACTTGCAAGTTAATGTTGTATTTGATTATTTGACAGAAACTCATCTCTAATTCACAGAGTTTTCATACTCTCCAGAGGAATTTAACACCACTCCCTTGGGTTGAGAACAGTATCTTTAGGTATTATTTTACTTTCTTCTTAGACTTTCCTACACCTCTGCCCATAATGGTGATGCATTTTTGAAAATCTACTGTGAAAATTTGTGGGTAGGGACCACAAGGATCTTGCTAAAGAATGAAATACATTTTAATTAAAGGCTTTAAATGGACCTTTGAAATATTCAAGACATTCTTTATTTTGTTTGCTAAAATTTATAATAGAAATGTTATCCTTCAATAAAAATTGCTTTACTCAGGGGCTCATATTACCCTGTCACTCATTTTTCAGAGACAAAGCAAAATGTCGAGCTTCTTACAAGCTTTGGAAATGAAAAATAGATATCTTTCAATTCAAAGGAAGCCAAAAATATACATATTGGTGTAATTTTTTTTACTCTAGTGCATTTGTATCCATTTCTAATACAAAAGAATATTATGTGAATAACAGTGCAATGAAAGGAGCTTTGTGTGAAAGGTCCTTTGTCCTGAGGCATTGATTAAAGGCAAAGAAAAAAGAAATGAGAAAAAAAATAGAAATATGAAGATACCCTACTCAAATGGAAGCTCCTATTTACTGTTCAGATGCCACAGAATACAGAAATCCAATATTATTACCCAAAACAGTAGAGAATTCACATTCTCATTTAGGCAGGCACCAGACATTTGACTATTTCAAGCTGCAGCTAAACAAAAGAAGTGCTCTGGCAGAAAAGCTATTAAGACATGCAAGCTCTGACAGTTGTACAGATGCCTACGGCACTGCTGCATAACCAAATTTTAATGGAGATGTTCGTGGTATTTGCTGAGTGTTGGCTGTGTATGTTACACATGGAGTCAAAAAAGGGAGAGATGTTTCTATAGCCCTAAGGTAATACGTTGATGATCTTGCAGTTATAGACTGAAAAAAAATGCATACAATTCAGTTTAATGACCCTCTTGGTTTAATAATGTAGCATATCATCATTTGTAGACATGAAACATCTGTTATGAGCACATATCATAGACTTTGCAGAGGTAAAGAAATATAGAAACAGATGGGTTTCCTAATGCCAGTGGCATTATTTAGAGATCACATACTGAATCGCAGGCAGTCCTCACTATCTTCCCCCTCGCCCAGCAGCAAGGATAGCAATTTCAGCAGTGGCATCAAGCATTTTTCAGAAGGAAGGTGACTGGATTCTAGACACTCACTCAGATTCAGATGTCCCAGAAAAAGCTAATTTTCAAACTAGTTTTCCAAGCAGGAAAACTTCTTGGGGAATTTTGCGGAATTTATTTTGGGGGATTTACAGACTATCTGCTGATTTTATAACAGTTTAGACCTTGACCTACCTGAGTTAATTGCACTCTGGCTACCAAAGCACCAGTAGTCATGGTAACACGGGCTGCAGGGTAGGCCGGCTTTCCGGCGGCATGGCAAGTGTCCCGGAATATTCCGTACAACCTCTAATGAGGGGGTCACCGGTGCTTCTCTCAGCTCACAAGACAGTGTACAGTGAGTTCAGGCACACCTGTGCCTCATGCAAACCTCTCTCTTAATGCTCTACTGCTCACCTGGCAATTAGCACTGATCTGTGACAGCATTTTTTTTTTTTTTTAAGATTGCTAAAGATTATTTTTCCTAGAAAAGTCAATTCTGGAGCTTGGTCTTCAAGTTTTGACAAGTTTGCTTTCCATTCTGCTCTGCCTGCCTCTACCTAGATTTAACAAATGCCATTTGGCTAAAATCTTCCTTGTGCACGTTGCTGGAGCATGTCAGATTTTCAGGTTTTGGACACCATGATCACTGAGTCATTGTACTTGGTGAGATCACAGCCCTAATATTTTACCAGCTGTCCAAACAAACTTGTATTTCATTTTCATGATGTGGCAGGAGTTTGAAGAAAAAGTGCTTCAAGGTGGCTGAAAATATATTGCCACCATGCAGATTAACTTGGGAATTGTATGTAGAAGTGGTATTTAGCCTTGAATCTCAAAGCACCGAAAGCTAAAATGCATTTACTACCTCTATTTAAAAGCAATCTTATCTTTTGCTGTCCATCCTTCTTGGGTTTTTAGTTCCATTAGAATTGCTCTTAGATACCAAGTTCTTGGCTGCGTCTAACAGTTCTAATTAAATTTGAGGTTCTTCTTGTCAGGAAACCAGCAGAGAATAGTTAAATGGAGCTTCTATAATGGCTGATGCAAAACAGCTGTATTCATGATGAAACACAATTAAAAATTCAATATATCTTATCTACTCCAGCCAGCGACTCAGTTGGAGCAAGTCAGTTACTGTTGTTGAGGGTGTCCTTGTAAATAAGCATTCAGGAAAACAACTTTGCTGGTCCTGAACCGTGTTGCTTTCTTAAAAAACAAAACAAAACAAAACCAAAAAGAGAGAGAGAGAGAAAGGATCAAAGTCCAAAATGTATAATATTATATGTTTTAATTCCATACACTGGCCTTACTTTTTGCAGTCAGTGGAATTAAGCTGATTTATGCCACTTGAATATCTGTCCCACAAACTGTTGGGGAAACAATCAAACATTTGTTTCCAAGTGTGACAAGGCTGCCGAGTTCTGCTTACACATTCACAATATATATGCCAGGCTTACAGAAGCGAAATCAACACAAATCAAAGTAGTAACTACAAAAAAATACAACACGTTTTTTCAGTCAACATATGATAGTTCTCTCAGCCAACAAAGAAAGATGGTTGATTATAGGGGGAAAATTCATCATGACCACAAGCATGTATCTTTTTTACTTCATGGTATCTGACAGTGGTTAAATAGATTTCTAAGCCTTTACCAAAGAAAGTATGAACAGAAAATCCTGTGGGGAGCTTAGAAACACTAAAAGAAATGAATAAAGTATGCTTCTATCTCCCACTGAATTAATCCAAGCACTTTCTCTCTCATTATCTGTTTTTTTTTTATTGGTCACCTTAAGGGGAACTTTTCCCATTCCCGGGAAATGAGGAAGGAACTATCTTGAAAATATGGAATTGCCCTTTTCTATAAATGTGATGAAAGATGATAGATAGCATGGAACTGCTTCACTGTCTCTCTGGGGACACTTGAATGAAAAACAATGACATGAGGTTGGAGCTATCTGCCCCAAAGCTATGCATCTAGCATAAGCAAGTCATATATATACACTCTATAGTCGGGAGAGAGTGATGCCCAGGTAACAGCTTGATTCCACCCCAGAGCAGATACAAAACTGAATAGCAAAATGGCCCTCTTGATTTGCCTTTTGCCACAGTGCAGTCTAAATATGTAACTTTTAGGTAAGTGAACTGAATCTCACCCATAAAGTCTGAAAACCAGTGTAAAAAATCTCTCTGTGTGCCTACAATCCAGTTTCATTATTCTCTGTTGCTGAGGGAAAGCTATCAAATATGCAGTTGAAACGAGAGCGTCCAGGATGAGGGAGTCCCAGGGCTGAGGCCTGCAGTGGGAGAGACCAACCGTAAGCCCGAGTGGTTGCTGGACAGAGGCCATGTTGCCTGTGCCACCGCACTGGGGAGACTCTCTTCAAGGGGCAAAGTCACCCGCTGCCCACCCCACTGTCCCTGCTCCACTTACACACACTCCCACATGAAGAGCAGTGAAGGTAATGATAGACTTGGGATACAAATTCTCGACTTCAGACTAATATTTGGTGATGCACCACTCAGGCAAGCAAGGGGAAGCATTCCTGTGCAGTTCTCTTCAGTGGGGAAATTTGGAAACATGCTGAGAAATAGAAGCTTTGAATTTAAGTGTCTGAGGTAGGAACAGGGAGTCTGCAGCCTCAGTAATCCACTAAAAAGACTAAACAATATTTTCTCCTTTCGTAGTACGGGTGGGTCCAACCAATAACGTACTGCTGTTTTTTAGCTGTTATTAACATCCTCCTGCACTGGGAATACTCATGCAAATGTGAAGTCAGAGCCTATATGGTTGCTGTAGCTTCTTGCATATACATCTCTCTGGCCATCTGTGTTGGAGAGTTTTCAGACATACAGTACATTTATGAAAAAAAAAAGTTGCTATTTGTAGGCTTTCCCTATTAATTTCATGTGGCTATATTAACTGATTTTTATATATGTAAACATTATTTTATATATATGTATATATTTGGTGTTGAAATAGGGTTATAATCAGGCCCTTCACAAGCAGAGTGTTTAAAAACCCCTAATAAGGTTCCCCTGGCAGCTCTGAATGAGGCCACAAGGAATGGGAAGGGGAATGGGAAGGAAAAAGAAGGCAGTGCAGCTCAATGGGTGGTGGGAGGCAGAGCAGGCGGTGTGGGACTCCCTCTCTGAACTTCCCAAACTTCTGTCTGCGGTCACTTACATAACAGCTGAGCTCCTGCTCTTCTGCGTCATTAAATCTATGCTTGACGTGCATCTTTAATATTTCACCGAGACTGAACCTAAGGATGAGTTCCGTGTGGTTAATTTTGGTTGCTGTTAAATCTCTTCCACTTAAACATGAATAAATTCAGCCACTGAAATTTTTATCAGAAGCTGGGCTGGCAGCTGGCAACACCCTCCCTCTTCTGAGGGTAAATAGAGGGAGCAGGACAGAGGGTGAGCAGGGAGAGTGTGACTGAGGGTAAACAGGTGGAGAAGGACCTAGGGTAAACAGAGGGAATATGACTGAGAGAAAACAGAGAAAGCAGGACCAAGGGTAAAGAAGTGGAATAGGGCCAAGGGTAAACAGGGGGAGTAGGACCGAGTGTATAGAGAGGGGGTGGGACCGAGAGTAAAACCGAGGGAGTAGAACCAAGGATAAACGGGTGGAGAGGGACTGAGGGTAAAGAAAGGGAGTAGGACCAAGGCTAAACAGGAGTAGGACTGCGTGTAAACAGAGGCAGTAGGAATGAGGGTAAAGAGGAGGAGCAGGACCAAGGATAAGCAGGGGGAGTAGAACTGAGGGTTAAGAATTGGAGAAGGACCGAGGGTAAACAGGGGCAGTAGGACTGAGGGAAAGGAGAGGAAGTGGGACTGAAGGTAAATAAGGGAAGTAGGACCAAGGGTAAACAGGGAGAGTACAACTGAGGGTAAACAGAGAGAGTAGGAATGAGGGTAAACAGAGGGAGAAGGACCGAGGGTAAAGAAGGGGAGTAGGCCTGAGGGTAAAGAGGTGGAGTAGGACTGAGGATAAATAAGCCAAGATAAACTGAGGGCAAACAGACGGAGTAGGACTGAGGGCAAACAGGGGCAGTAGGACCAAGTATTACTTGCTATAAACATTCCTTTTTGTTGCTCTTGATTAATTTGCTTCAATATGATTTTATCTTAAAACACTTGTTCAAAAAAGAGAGTTTCTGCTCTGCCTTTGGAATTTATTCAATTTAAAAAACCAAAAATGAAGTGATGGTCAAGGCTTAGTGTTTAGCTACAGCATGTGCCCAGTAATAATTTTGCAAGCTAATTTCCTTTTCTCCATCATGTTTAACTTTATTTTGAACGAAAATGTTCAAAGAGTGTAAAGCCTTTTTGATTCATGTAAGATGGATGACAACTGGTGGTTCTGATCAGGACCATGGTTAGATCCTGTCCTGATCCTGAACTGGATGGTAAAAGTGACACTTTTTTTTTTCTTTACAGATATACTAAAAAAAAAAAAAACAACCTTTCAGCCCTATTAAAACATTTATTGTAATTACTTAAACCTTTAATTCTGTTTTTAGCTTTATATATTATGGCAATGCAATTAGCAATGCAGTTTTGCAATTAGCAAAATGTGAACAGCTAGAAGTTTAAGCTAGGCCTGCAAAGAAGGGTGCCTACCCCGTGTATGATTACAGCTTGCAGATTCAGAGCCAGAAGCTGACTTTTGTGAAGTGAAAGTTAGGAAATAACAAGAAATTTTTTTGGAAAGCAACAAAAAATAACCTGCAGAAAAGCCAAACCCTCCTGTGACAGAAAACAGACTGGAGCTAAACCCTGCTAAGCTCATTTTCAGGTTTACTTCACAAACCTTGATTCAGATTATAGCACTTCAGGGACCCTTGCAGGTATTGACTAGAGAAGTTTTTAGCAAGCACTAAGTTTGTTGGGGTTTCTGCGAGGAAATGAGCTTAGTCAGTTTGGAGTGAGCGAAGAAAGCATGTTGTGTTAGCATGACCTGCTGTTGGCTGGCTGCAGCAAGTCGCTGGACTAAGTTTTGTAGTAATTAAAGGCAAATATAGGCAGATAATGAAGATGACCAATAACAATACATTAACAGGAGGGGTCTGACCGCTTCAGCTGGAGAGTGATGAGCCCTTTATTATTCTAGTCTCTGTGTTGGAAGTTGTCTCTATGTCTGAGTGGAAGTGCCCAAATCCCTTGAAAGATCCTGTCATCTGTCTTGTGCCTTTTAAACTGCGTCAGTTTAGATTGTAAGAGCCTTGGTGCATTGGCCTTCTCTGACAAGATGTTTAACCACTGAAGCAATATTCATGGCTGGTGCCTCTGAACAAGAATACACACTTGTGGTCATGATGGCCAAGCACAGCCACCAGAAGAACTTTGTCTCATGAGTTTGTGTCTGATCTTTTGCTACTTAATGCAACTTGAAAAACTACATGTGTTAGATTAATACTTTAAATTACATTTAGAGATGCCTCAGTGAATTCTAGTAGCAAGAAATGCAAATAAATGTAGATTTTTGTTATTATCATCTTCATCAAAGCAAACAAGCAACATCCAGGCCATTATTAGACTTTGATAAGAGTGCATATCGAATGATTTCCCTAAGGGTTTGGGCAAAACTCATCTCATTCTATTTCCTTTTGTATAATAATATCAATTGTTTCATACAGGAACACCTGCATACCGTGTTGTCTGACCTATTTATTTATTTATTTTATTTCTTGAAGGGGAAAAATACAAAAACTGTTCCTTCCCATTCCTATATTGTAATTTCAGAATGTGAGAGACTTGAATAAAGGTATTCAGAAGCTGGGGAAAGTAATGTCGCAAATGCATAATTGTGCATTAATAAAATAATGGCTCTGAAAAGAGAATGTTTTACTGCCAGAGATAAAGAGGAGAGTGAACAGAAGAAGGAGAGTGCAGAAAAATATGAATTTCTTTCCTGAAAGCTGATAAAATGAGAACATTTGCTATGAAGAAATAGCTTCCATTCCTTCTAATGCTGCAATAGCATTTGGCAAGTAATCAAAGTTGATTTTCTTACAATTCAAAGTCATCATCAGAATTATTATTTTTGTAATACCTAAATGTATATATATATAAAGCTCAGACATGTTTATAACTCTATTTCAGTGCTGCAAAAACTTGTCTTGAACAATACTGTACAAGGTCAACCATGGGGAAAAAAAAGCATTCCTGGAAACAACCATATCCCTAGACTGTCTGTAAAAGACAGTCTGCATTTTACGACTGATAATAAGAAACTTCCTGTCTTTGCAAAAGATGCCCTTGCAAAACAGTTGGATTCTGCTGTCTATTCTCGCTCACACCAAGCACTTATCCCCACGTGGGGGTTCATGAGGGATTCCATCAGACTATTCAGTGTAACAGCAATCCTATGGAGCCTTCTTATGTTGATTTACCTTCACACTCCTGTGCAGGTTCTTAATTTAATTTGTCAATTGTGCTTTTAGCAAGTACTACCTGGACTGTTGCAGGTGACAGTTATAAAATCACTTGCAATGTAACTATTCCCTTGGGCATCTAATGGGGAAAGGTGCAAACATTTCCAATATCTTTGTTCTGTTAGAGGCGAAAATTAGAGAACTGTGTGACTGCAAAACAGAGATTTGGAAAGACATCACAAGACATCTTGATACCTTTCCACATCTTAACAAGTGGTAATTAATTCCTATTAAGAACTTCAGTAAAGCTTCACCTTAAAGTCTGTTGAGCTTGTTGCCTTCACACGATCCCAAATCTTCCTGTTCAAAATGTGCTCCAGAGACTTTCTCCAGTATGGAGATAAAATGCCTCTAATTTTGAGTCACTTACATAAAATTTATATTTTAGTTCCATTAGTGAAAAAAAAATCCTTATTTTCTGAGACAAAGGTGGTCATGTAGTACCTGAGTACAAAGCAATCCAAAGTTGCCCAAAATTGCAGCTGGAGAAATCAATTTTTATTTCAATCATTTTATTTGCTGGGTTATGCAGCACAGGTAATGACCAACACAGAAGGTGTGGAACTGCCATCCTGAGAGGCTTTCAAGTTTTGTTTGTACAGAACCCTGGTCGATTCGGGCTATTGATGGTGAGAGCTCTGTTTTATGCCACGGTTGAATGCAATGACCACCAGAAATGCCTTCCAGCACGTGATTCTATGACTGGACTTTTCATCAGGAGAGTTACTTCACCTCCACTTGGCCTTTGTTCTACCAACCGAAGCAGAGCGAACTTTTCAGTCCCTTTGGTGCTTTTCTAATCTCCTCTGTTACAGCTCTGTTTATCCCAGTCTCCCTCCTGTACCTGTACCTGTACTCCTGAGGTCCCATGTAAAGCAGCACATGTGAACATTGAAGTCCCATGTAAAGCAGCACATGTGAACATGTATACAGATGACATAAGCATATACAGTTTCTTTAATGGTGTTTCCAGACACATAAAATATCTTGCTGTGTTTCTCCTGGAAAAATCTCACTTTGTATATCCAAATTAATATTTGCCTTTTCGGTATACAGATGACATAACCATACACAGTTTCTTTAATGGTGTTTCCAGGCACAAAAATATCTTGCCGTGTTTCTCCTGGAAAAATCTCACTTCGTATATCCAAATTAATATTTGCCTTTTCCATGATAACATCAACCCAATGGTTCATGGTTATCCTATCATTGACCTTACTTACCTAAATAACACTTTTCCTCTATCATTTCCTGACAAGGATTCAAAAATAAATATAGCTTATATTCTATAATGAACATTGACTAGCAGTCCTGAGGAACATGTCCTTGAACTTTAGTGTGTCATCTGATTTCAATTAATCCAGACCTTAATGTCATCCCATTCACCCTATCTAATATTCTGATATTCTTTAATTTTGTCTAGTGCCTCAAACTCTCTGTTACAGCATATTTTATTGGCACAGTCTTTCTATGTTAAATTCCTGAAGAAATATTGTCCTGATGCCAACTCCAGGGAATTCCACAGATAACTTCCTTAAAGCTAAATATTTCTCCTTTTAGCACATGCCATTATAATCTCTTCTCTAATCACGATTTGCCTTGCAGTTACTCTACTAATAGCTATTTTCTGCAATGTAACTATTATATTCCCATGTTACACCATATCAAATGCAGTTCTGAAGTCTGAATATTTTAAGCTTATTGTATTTCCTTTCCCTAAAATACAACAGAAGGATTCCTTATCAACGGATGAATTAATCACTAATAAAAAGACTTCAATATCTCCAAATTTGGGAACAAAACTAAATTATCAGCTGCAGATTTTAGCCTTTGGCTGCACCATTCCCTCAACTGGCTTCCATGGGTGCTAACCAGCCACAGTCTGCCTTAGGGAAAATTGAGTTTCAAAGGACTACAATAGCCTTTTTGATGCCCGGGGCAGTGTAGGCAACCAGATGTGAACATCTCTGTAGAAGTACCTTGATGTGTTATTGATTCTCACTCCAAATATCCACTGCCTGTAACTGAAGTGCTGGATGCACGGAACTACTCAGATTTTTTCTGGCTTTCCTGTGTATCTATTCACTCTCCAGCAGAGCATTTGAGCAATTCAGTGCTTCTCCCAATCCGTGTTTTAGTGGCTTGTTTGATGAAGTGTCTAACACTTGAGACTATTCATCAAATAATGAATCTCAGTTAGGCCCATGCTCATAATACCTAACTCACATTTTCTCCTTGATCAGTGTTAGTCCATTAATCCCATCTATCAGAGAACCCCAGGTGCTCAGGTTTATGACTATTGGGAAATTACTAAAATATGACTGTAACAACCCAGATATAATACTCCTTTGGACAAGGTTTCCATGTGCATTTGCTGCTCTGACACATCTTGTCTTTCAGAGATGCAGCAAGGGAGACTAAATACAACATTGTATTGTACTGTGAATTCATTTATGGTGCCTTCTCTAATCACCTGTATTGTTCAGCTGTAGCCGACTAAATGAGAGCTTTTAGTTATGCAACATTCTTTGTCATCTGTACTGTTCTTCATTATGTGCTTTTTAAAATTGTTATAGTAGATTAACTAACTAATCATGGCTAGGAAGGAGCATTTGTCCTGGCTAGGTTATTTTAGAAACTGAGTTTTTGATTCTGGTATTGCAAGCAATTGGTTCTGTTCATGGTTGGTGAGGAAGGACTGGGCAGGTTCAGATTAGGAATGCCAGAGTGTACTGCATTTTTGTACTTAGAAAACCAATGTAATGACCTCAGAAAACGCAGAACTCTCTGGAGTAAAATGGCAAAACTGAAATGATGTAATCTCCATTTTGATGTAGGTTTCTGAATTACTCCTGCCTGGAATCACAACAGTGTTCAGTACAGCATGAACTCCTCTCCTCAGTCTTGTATTTGTCTTTTGGACATAGGCAGCCTACAAGATGGAGGAAAAGTGTCTGCTTCTCCATGTCAAAGACAGCCAGAACTTTCAGCTGTTAATAGAGACACACAAATGTGATGGTGTTTTTTGAGTTTGCCTTCTCCCTAGACTGCAAGGAACAAAATTGCCTGAAATACAGTGGCCTCCCAGGAATTGGATCTTGATGATTATTTGTAAGGAGTCCCCACAAACCACTTTAACAGCATTTTAATTTAATGCATTTTATGCTTTCATATTTATTGTGAGCAAAGAGAGGTCTTATAACCTAGCTGAATGTGTGTTGGGATCTATATTACTGACACTTAGAACATAGGAAACTTGACGCCCTTCTCCATAGGGCAACCCTGCTGAGCACAGATACAGGCTATATACAAATAAATTAAACTCTTTGATAGGTCTCCCGAGCCTCCCATCTGAGCTGATAAAAACAGCCCACTTCTCTCATTAAATAATCTTCTAGACTGGTTAGAAAAGAAAAATCTTCCTACAAAATTGACTTTCCTGCTTCTTTTCTCATTTGGTTTCAGTCAGAGCAATACCATTTGGTTTGGAGGACAGAAGTGGGCTCACACCTTATCTGTTGTCTGCAGAATGCCTTTTGGAAGCAGCCGTTTGCTTTGGAATACCCTCGGAAGCATTCCTGTCCCAACAGGGCTCAGTCAAAGACAATTGCTGTGAGAAAGGATAACAGGGATAACAGCACGAAGTTCTGGGGCCTGTGCTGTAGAGGAGTATAAACAGAAGAATAAATACAGGACTGTAAAATCTGTTGTGAACAAAGAAGATCTTCCACAAAGACATCTACTTATGATCTGTCGACATTTTTTATCTCGCGTATTTGTTGTGAGATTTTGATTATTACTTGAGTAGAGATGCTAATGAGCCTATAAAAGCTACTCCCAGGTGCATGCTGGGGAGAACAGCTAAAGCTTGAGCCTACATCTCTTTTCTGGTCTAAGTGTGATTACTCTGCCTGAAGCTTCCTTGAATGTGTTGCTGGCACCCCATTATTTTCCAGGTGTCTTCAGCAGATCATGAAAATGAACAGCAAATAAGCCTTGAGTCAACCGGCTGTGGTCATAGTCCTATTGCTTAGCCAAAGAACACAAGTGGTTAAAACCAAGGATTGCCAATCTGTTATTGCTTTTACAATCAGAAGCCCAGAGCAGCTTCCAGTCTGAAATTAGCTATATAGAAAATATAAATATTTGAACGCTCAGGCTTCTAGAAAGATTAGAGATACACTGTAGTCGCCGTCTAACAGAGAAGGGTGTTTCTACAGTACAGTGATAGAGATATACTGCAAATTTCAGCAATCTAATTAGTTTCTTGATCAGAGCAAGACAACTCTTGAAGGCAAATGAAAAGGTCATTGCAAATCCCAGAGAAGTATTCATGTCTTTTGTCATATTTGCTGGCAGATATTTAAATATAACTACTCACTTCTCCTGCAGACATTGTCAGCAGATGCCAGACAGCTGACAAGTAGCAATGAATTTGCAGCACCATTGTGGCATATCTACCTTGAGGAAGTGGATGAAACTACTAAATGCTCTTTTGTGTGCTGCCACGAGGTAGGCCTGGGCTAGCATAGACTTACAAGGCTTGTGCTACATAAAAGGCATAATGACTTGTTTGAAGACAGTTTAGTCCAGTGAATAAGTAAGCGAAAGGAAGGGTGTTTTTCCACTGGAGAATTAAGACATGAAGTGGAAGACGGGGGGAGTCTGCCACAGATTTATCATAAATAAAACCACCTAATATTTTTGTGGACTGAGGCTTAACCTCCTATTGACTGCAAGATTGAGCCTAGGTGCTGTTAAGGAGCCAGGCTTACTATCTTTCATTTTTCTATCTGTAAAACTAATGCGTTTGTCCACCCTTTGATTATCACCTCCTTTAACTGCAAAAATAATAGATCTGGGTGCAACTATGTGGAAGGACAGATGTCTGATACTGTAACATGAGATCTCCAATACAGAAAACATTAACAGAAGAACAGAGGCTCCAGGTTCTTTTCCAAAGGAACATTTTTTTAATGTGTACTTAAACAGTGTAACCAAACTCTAGCAGTAGCCAGTATAACTGGATTCCAGGATCAACCAATATTTTTATAGAAAGACTAGAAATAATCACAAGTGTCATCTTCCCAGCATCTTTCAAAAAACCTGGTCCTTGCTCCACAATCATGACCTTGTGTCCTTGTATTGTGCTATTATGGCTCCAGCACTCATTCTAACCTAACAGTGAAAAATGTACATGTTGGTGTGCCATGAGGACACTTTTCAGAGTATACAATAGACATATACCCGAGTTTTCTCAGAAAAAGTTCATTCGTACAGACCGTGGACAAGAGATTTCATGCTGAAAAAAGACTCCAGCAAGGAAGTAATGAGTCTGGAGAGAGAGCGGGGGATTTTAGTCTAAGAGAGACTTGCACAGAGCAGACAGATCTTTGCACTTAGAGACCTAATCAAATCTCAGGCTTCAGTGTATGTAGGAATAGGAGGAAAGGTTGGCCAGGGATAAAAATAATAATGCTGATTACCTGATGGATAAAGGATTTTCTGAGGCCAACCATTAGATGTTAACAGGGATCACCTGGTGAAGGTAAAGGGATGTGGGGATATAAGGATCACCTGGGAAGGTTGTTAGAAAAAACTCTGGATGGAGAAGAGGCTGTGGGGCCTCTAGGTTGTTGCCTGCTCCTTTGTGATTCCCACAAGTGTATAAGCTGATTAATTTGCAAGTCAGGAAGGAAAGAGATCTTTCCCCATTCATTAATTAGGTAGAAATGTGGGTATGAAAGTAAAAATTACTTTTCTTTGATGGGGAAAATGATGGAAGCAGGATGCATAGCATATGCTGCGTTCCTGGAGGATTCCTTAGCCTGCAACATTAATGGCATGCATGTGTTAAAACCACCTTCGATGGGGAAAATGATGGAAGCATATAGCATATGCTGTGTTCCTGGAGGAATCCTTAGCCTGCTGCATTAATGGCATGCATGTGTTAAAACCACAAATACATAATGTGACAGGTGCTTTTACATGCTTAAGTGGATCCACCACTGATTATCTCTCTGAGAACCAAAAGTAAGGTTTTGCGTTATCGCTCCAGCACGTAAATGTGTAAAATAGGCATGTGAAAGCCTTTTAGATGCTCAGGGAGGGAAAACAAAACAACAACAACAACAAAAAACCTCCAAAAAACCCCCCAAAAAACACCAACAACAAAAAACTTGAAGCAAAACCAAAGCCAAAGACAAATATTCCCTAAGAGGTGATGTGGCTTGCTTTTCTTCCCCCTCCTTATTTCTCCAACCCCTGCACACTCAGGACACTAAATGCTCCCCAGAATTCAGAGGGAGGAAAGAATCGATTGATTGTATTTTTATCCTCTTGGCTAAATGTTGAAGCAGGGAACAAAAGTGACAAGTTTGATCCATTTCAGGGTCCAGTTAGGCATACATTTAATTAGGAAAGCACAGAAATGGAAGGTCCTCCTGCTCATCAGCACTGTGTTATGTGATGGATATGTGTAAGTACTGCAGTGCATCTAATTCATTCACATGGTGTCCATCTACTTCTGGTACCAAATCGTAAGGAGGAACTGCCACTTGTATGGATTTGCAAGGTGTGTTTCAAGAATGAGAGTTATCCCTCAGGATATAAATATTCCTAGGAATAAATTCAGCTCACCAAATTGGTAGAAAATTAAGTTGTGGATGGAAGGAAGGAGAGAGACAGAATAGCTTTTTGGCTGAATTTTGCCACCAGACAGATCGATAGATTGTGAACCTCACACAAGAGAGGGGAAAATTTGTATGTGTGGGAGAGGAGACACTGGAGGAAGAGGGGGTAGTGGACTGCAGCTCTCCCTCTTGGCAGTGGTGACGTTCTGAGCTCACTGTGTACCTGAAATGCTGCTGTGATACCAAACTACAAAACTGACTGAGTGCCGGAGGAGCTCATCCCGAAGGGAAAGACACACTGCTCCGTGGAGCATTATACTGGATCTGATCAATATGCTTGAGAGCAGTGGAAAATAGTCATTCAATCACCAAACTACAAAACTGACTGACTGCTGGAGGAGCTCATCCCGAAGGAAAAGACACACTGCTCCGTGGAGCATTATACTGGATCTGATCAATATGCTTGAGAGCAGTGGAAAATAGTCATTCAATGCAATTCAGTCCTCATAAATCTGGCAGAGATTTAATTCCAGTGGTCATTGTCAGTAGTTTAAAGAGGGAAAGCGGATGTAACAATGGGAGGGATGCATTTCATAGCTATTATCGTAGCAGGAAGAGTGTCTAATTCAGTTTCCAGCTAAATAAATTTATATATCTCTTAACCTTAATTTCTAACAATGGGCTCAGGTTTTCAGGAACAGCTTCCCATCTTCACTAAAAGTGATACCTATACAAATAACTGACTTTCAGACAGAGAAGATGAATATATTTGAAGGAAAGAAGGATTTTTTTTTCTGGTCCACCAGAAACACTATATAAATACATGTGTGTGTGTGTGTATATGTATACATATTAATTAATTACTTTGAATGAAAAGCTACATATATATGTGTGTACATATGCATATATATATATAGGGCTGTTTTTTAAAAATCAAAGAAAATACACTAACCTTGTTCTGGGCTTTCCTATGTTATTAGTTTTTTTTTTTTTTTAATCAGTTAATTGTCCCTAGTAGTGTTCAGCAGTACCTTTAGACATACATATGCATATATCTACTATTGTTCTGAGAGTAGATGCATATCTGCATCTGCAGAAGGAGGCAAATCAAAAGCCTAACACAGTGTAGATCTCTTTCTTTATTCCCATTTATGCTGATCTTCTTTTGATGGATATCAAAGTCCATCTCCATTTCATTTGTTAATCATTCAGCGTCCAAATACTCGAAAGCCCATAAAACATAATGCACATCCCTCTCTTTTAACGGGATCTTGTCTTCCGCAGAAAGGGAATCTTCATGGAGATTCACAACATTCACAAATAAAAAGACGGGTGTCATTTGCAGTAGGTATCTTTTCCAGATTTTTGCCTTAAGGAAGCTCCTGTGCATTTACCCTCATGTAGCTTACAACAATTGGCTCTGAGTATTTTGTCCTTCTAAAGACCTTTGTTCAACAGTTTCAGCTGTGATGTCTTTTAAGATCCATCTTTGTGATGGTTTTGTCTCTTGGAATGGGCAAAGAAAGGGATAACTTCTAAGTGAAATGTGGTTGTGTTCAAATCACTACTACACTTGTCAGATACCTTTTAGGTTGAAAATCAACGAAGGTTTTAGTTAAATCCAAGCCTGCTAATTTTTTTTTCCCCTTTCTTGAAATGTATAAATCATTTCCTCTTTAAACCCCTCCAGCCACAGACAATCTCTCTCAAGAAGAGCGAAGTCTTGTAAAAAAGCCCAAAATCCATAAAAATTCTTTAATATCGAACAGAGCCAGAAAGAAATATCTGCTTCCTTTATTGAAAAGAGAACAGTACAAATGTAATTCTAAGCTAAAACAGTATAGACATGCACAGACACACATACACAAATGCACACACACACAGACTAGTAACTGTGTAAAGATGCAACAGATGCAGAACGGATATACAGAGAGAGAGTGAGAAAGAGGCATGGATGGGAGACAAGGGGTTGCTTAGCAAGACAGACATAATATTCACATGCAGATAAGACATTTACTTTAATGCAGGCTCCTGAAAGTAAATAAAAAAAGATCATCTTAGAGGTGAGCAACATGGAATTACTGGGGAGGAGAAAGGGCCACGGTTGCCCTTGTCACCAGTGTGGTGATACATGGTTGCATCATGTGGTTTTGTTGTCACTATTATCCACTAACTAAATCTCTGCTCCGTAGATTTATCTGGAATTTATGAAGCCCCACCAAGGTTTTATTTTTGTAAATGGAATTAAAATTATCCATTATTAGTAACAACAGCACAGTCAAAACAGTGTTTTTTCCAGCAAACAGAACATGTTTCACTGCTAACATAGGCAGCATGGATTGTCAGTGATTAACAGTCACCATTCATTTCACCTTCCGACTCTTCACCCCAGTGGGTGGTGACTGGGTACAGAGGACGTGACAGTTGAGCGCCATTTCTCCTGAGAAGGGTTACTGCTGTCTCGCAAGCACTAGGCTTGAGTTTGCCTCACAACACTTAAGGAGAACTTAGTGTTACCCAATGAAGTCATAAATACCAGCAGTGGAAGTTCAGCTGGGGAAATAACCCAAGCCATTGCTATTCATTCACTCCTAACAAGAGCTACAGTCGGTGCAGTTGTAGGGCTGGGCAGACCAAAACCCTCTCGGACAATACTGTTCTATGTCTAGAAATAAAATGATGCCAATTAGCCCTTCAAGAACCAGACCCGAAGATGACAGTAGGGAGATTAGCAAGGGGTAAGGACAGCTCATTTTTTAATTGCTAGACGATTATTTGATAGAGGTACTATAGTTGAGGCAAGGGGTCTATTACTGACTTCAGTTTTCACTGTCTCTTTTTGCAGGGAGACTTCAAGTTGCTCTGATTTTTGCATAGATGCCACAAAAATGAAGAGCGACTGAAATTAGTAAGTAGAAGGCATTATTGCTTATGCTCTGAGAGTGAGGGGTTATTCAGGAAGTAGCTCTTGGCAGACAGAAGGTCACTTTTCAAATGGAGTAGCTGACTTGAGCTTTCATTATTTCTGTCACTCAGCCTGTCAGCTTTATACAGCTATGCTCTTGATTTCCAGCCCTCTTTTTTCACTCAGAAGAGCTGAGATTATTTGTGTGGATAGAGACAAGAAGTTAGAGACTGCGCCTTTATTGGTTCCCTTTTCATGGGACATATCAAGTTACCGTGAAGACTTTGGTACTGTTGTAGGGAGTAAGAGTTATTGTGCCAGAGCCACAGCAGCCAGACAATAACCCAGCCTGGTGTGCAGGAATGAATCAAGCAACATGGAGGTAGATGTCCTGAAGAAACAAGCCTTCAAACTGCTTGCACTTGCTTTGCAGGAAAAAAAATGAGGATATTTAAGGTCTTGGAAAAATCAGCTCACAAAGACATTCTGGTATTTGAGAGGGATGGTGTCTGTGTTGTGAGGTTCTGCATTTACAGAGAGAATAAGGTGCTATTTAATGGCCAGCTTATCTCAGCCTGATCGGAGAGATCTCAGCCTGAGGCAGTCTGGCTGCAGATGACTTTTTGTCTCTGAGTAACACAGAGGGTTTGTTGTATTTGTTCAATTGTTTTCATTTTCTTTTTAAGCAATAGCCTTGGTAAAACAGTTTCAGAAGGGTTTTACCAATAACTGCAATGGGCCATATAAGAAACAAAAGGTAGTTTTTTCTTGAAGAGAATGGTAATAGAAAGATTATACTTTGTGCTGTTTTGAAGGAAAATGTGCAGAAGAAAAAGAAAGAAAGAAAAAGAGCATTTGTCCGTTTTCATTGCAGCTTAATAGCCGCAGCACTAACTGACTTAATCACTGTAAGTTGCTGCTATTCTTTCTATTTTCCCTACCTTAGTGTGCCTGTCTCAGATAGGGAATTAGGAACCATTTGCTGTAGGCGAGAGAATGAATGACCACTGAGCTGTTGCACATTCTGTTTGTCTGGCATCCCATGAAGCTCAAAGCTTGCAAAGAAAAGGAGGTTCTAGTGCCAGCCAACTGTCAAGATTGTTAAAAAGAGTAAGAATTTTTGCACTGAAGACAGCAGGGTTGAACAAGCTTTAGCAAATAACAGGAAGGGTTTAGGAAATGGAATATGGTACCTCTGTGATTCTCTCTTGTGCCAGAGGGACTCTATTTAATCCTGGATAGAGCGGAGTGGTTGGGACTCCAGATCAAGGGCAAACATCAGGATGTCTCAGTGGATGAGCATGGACTTGTCGATTCTTGTCTGGTGGAAGTGCAGTGGTAGTACTCACTAGAGAAAGGATTTAAAGTTGACACTTTTCAAAGGAAAAACTTCTTAGCAGATGATTCAAGATTTCTGAATAGAAGTGATTGGCTGGGCCAAAGGAAAATGTAATATCTTGCATTTTCTTCTTTTCCTTTCAGTTCATTTTGGCTTAAAGTTGCAGCTACTTGGATCGGTTTATTGCCCTGAGGAAGTGCAAGACTTCTCACAATCTCTTCTACATTCATCACCACTGTTCAACCACCTTTATTGTACAGCACTTAATTCCTGTCTCAGGGTCAAGTGCAGCACAGCCCTCAAGAAATGCAGTGTAGTGCAGTCCAGCTCCATGTGCGACATGAGCAAAAAAAAAGCTCAGAGATGCAATGTTTCTGTATTTGCCATATTTCTCTGGAAAGAACACCACCAAAAAAGGCTATATTTATCTATGATGATTCCCTCGGTGGCATCAGCAGCACAAGATTCAAACCCATTGGCTCAGTTTGGACACAAAGGACATGTTTCATTTCCATACAAAGATGAGCTCAAACTCTCAGACCTTTCGATCACGGTGTCTTTACAACAAGAAGTAGCAATTCGTGCCATTTCTGCAATAGAATACCCATGATAATTTTGGAAATAGGGAACAGTAGTTAATGTGTTCTCCCAAAGAGCAGAAAACCTCGACTCTCCCTTCTTCTAGAATGCTTGTACAATCTTGAGCAAATCACAGTTTCTGTGCCTCATTTCCTCAGCTACCACAGGGGGTAATAATGTCTTGGCATTTCAAATATATGTGGCGATGAGAAATACTTACTGGGAGGCACTTGGAAGTGCAGGTAGATTTATAGAGAAGTGATATTCTTGTTTTTAAGCATCCATGAAAACAAAAATGATTAACTGACTTTGCAAAGGAGAAAAACTGTTCAACTCTAAAGCTCTGTAAGAGAGCACTGTGTGATCTCTAAACTGCTAAAGCTAAGAAAGTAGTTTCTGTTTGTTCTCTGTAGCATGAAAGTCCTATCTCCCTTAATGATGGCAGCACAATTGTGTGATATAGAATAAAATATATAAAAACAAAAAATGATTTCTAAATGCCACGCTCTCTAACAAAGCTCAAATCTTAAGTTTTATCCATATCACTGTGTGCATGCAGTCTGGTTTGGACATAAATCTTTCTCCATTCTATGAAAAACTTAAGCACAGTGAGGGTAATGAGGAGCAATGGACCAAAATTTTCTTTACCTTTGGGAGCTATTGTTTAATGGTGCTGCAACTAACTGAGTGAAATTCAGATAAGACCTTGCTCTATGCACATTTATTAGTAAGGAAGGGAGTGCAGAATTAATGGGAATATTGGGGATTAAGGCTCTGAAATCTCTTGTGTGCATCACAGAAGTGTGGAAGGAGGCAACAGAAAGGCAAAGGAAGTAGATGATGGGATATAAAATCACTGGCAAGGTCCAAAAAGGGACAAAGTATGAGCAAGAGAGAAACAGGTGAGAGATGAGATACAGGCCAGGGCAAAGTTATGTATCAGGGTGAATGTCAGGAAGAGAAATTGTTTTATTTTTTTTTCCTCTAGCAGAATTAGAGCCTTGACCGGAACAAACGAGGTGCAGCAAGGTCTCCAAGGAAGACACCCAGCTGCTTCCAACTGAGATGGAAGTGGAAGACGCTGAGACAGGGCCTATTGCACATGAAGTCTGGGTTTTTCTAGAACATAAAGCAAAGATGACAAAAGACAAATGAGTCTGTGATGGGGGATAAACTGTGTCTTCCACCCCAGCATCACTGTTTTTTGGTTGATGTTGAAGATTTAACCTCACAAATTCCTTTATAAATTGGTATGATTATTCAGGCCAGGAAGGCAAAGGCAACCAGATGTGACAGCTGCCCCCAACACCTTTTAGGGCTGGCTCTATCTGAAAACCACTGCATCTTATTCATGCTGGAAATGGACAGTCAGTTGGAAGCACATGTAAGCTATGGACAAACAGACTTATCCTGGAGGTAGAGCCAGAAACCTCTCAAATACTGGTCAACACATGGGATGTTTTGTGCTTTGTATCAAACGGTGAAGAGACATGAGGCTGAAAAAATAAAGCAGAACTAATGAGGATATCTGCCTCACCCACTTTACATTTTATTTTTTTTTATCTGTGTAGTAATTTTACTTAGATATTTGGGATTGCTTCAGTCCTTCTCTGCTGGCAGAGTGGAGCTCCAAACTGAACGGACAGGTGTGGCCTGCAGTTTATCTCAGCAGTCCCTTGCTGTCAGATACTTCTAGGAAAAATAAAATCACAGTTGCATGTTCAATAGCAGGAGAAAACCAACCAAGTCAGTCAAAAAAAGCAAGATCTCTGTAGCTTTCAAATGCAGATTTTTGTTTAGCATTTAGAAAGAACAAATCAGCAGTATAGGCTGTCTAATTTGAGGGCTGAATCTGGGCTAACTACGTTTAACGTTATTGTTGCGCACAGGTTCTACCTTGTTCTTTAGCTACCAAAACAAGTGCAATGTACAGCACGGTAGCTGGACATGGAGTGATCATCTTTGTTACAGTTGCTGATTTTATTACCAGGATCTATGATCTGCTTCTGGACATGTGCCAATAAGAAACGAAGCTAAAACCTACTGAACTTGAGTTTTAATTTCACATTTCAGGGTGGGCGCTCATGTTCGTTCATTTTTGCCTGATCTCTTTTACTCTATAATCTTGCCCCACGAAGCTGGGTATTCATTATACCAAGGATTGCATATTGAGCGGTGTGGGGAAGAAACAGACAAAAAATAGAAGTGGAAAAATGCAGGAACCATAATTGTTTGTGAAATTGTTTCAGATTTGGCAAGTAGTACCACAAGCTCTTCTCTGCTCTGCAAAAAGGCTTCTTTTTAAAAGACTCTAAAAGTATCACTTCACCGCCATTAAAATGAAAATTTGTATTTTAGATGCCCAAATGACTTCATTTTGAGAACTTGAAAAGGAACCATTCTGAGTTTTTGTTTTAAAATGAAAATTTAATAACATTTGAGAGTGTATTAAAAAAAAAGAATAGAGTAGTAAAAGTCTAAATCAAATGAATCACTTCATTTCGGACTCAACAAAATATTCTAGGGATAGCTTTTATGGAAAACAACAAAACACAGAGAAAATAGCTGCCTTTTGATTTAATCCAAGGCAAACTTCTTTCTGATTTTTCAAGTCAGAATGCAAAAATATGTTCTTTTTTTCATATCTAGTTGTGAGCAATACAGGGATAAACAAAGTCATAATACCTTTATCTTCCAGTTTGAAAACTAAAATACCTAGAGAATAGGTGACTTTCCAAGTTTATGTAGGAAATGTAGTCCATGAAAGGAAAATTACCTAAACAGCAGCTTAAACAATAACATCATTGTACCTCTGCTGCATGGATAATAGAGAATGGACTTTCAAATTATCAGGTATCAGCAAGTTCCTTCTTTGTGTAAAGTAAAACCTGCCTGTCTAGGAATATTGAAGGTGTGGGTTGCACATCCCAAGTCTTCATCTGTGGTGTCAAAGACAAAAAACTGGGAGTAGCACAGTCCAAACTTTATCACTTTTAGCAATTTAGGGAGAAATTCCAGTTCTGTTTGTTTGTTTGTTTTCCCCAGTGTGCCTCACAAGTCTTTACCCTGTAGAGAGGTTGCCCTGGGAACTGTATGAGCAGCTTTTCCAACACAATGAAAATGAATCTTCTCAAGAACTTGATGTTTTCTATGGCATGTGTTGCCTAGAGATCATTTATTTGGCGTAAGTGGTAGTTTCTTTTTTCATGTCAATCTAATATATTCAGAACTTGGTTTTTCCATTCCTGTTGCTACAACTGTAAGAACCTCAAGGTTAACAGCAAGTGGGAAATGAGGATTTGTCCTCGTAAGGACCCATCCCAGCTCCACTGACTTGATGACATACATGCTGACTAATATTGTGAGGTCTGAGCTCCTTCACTCCCACAGTCTTCAGAACCAATGGAAGACCTCCTGAGTTCCTGAGGGAGAACACACATCCACGGCCATGAAGCAGAGTGCTGAGGTCAAGGTGAGGAGGCAAGATTGGCCCCCAAATGCCCATTAAATCATGAGGAACTGGAAATGCTCTGTGAGTTGATCACTGCAGGCCTATATCTTACTCAAACTAGTAGTTTCTTTTCAGAAGACTGGCCAAATTCAGGTACAAGCAGAGCAGGCTGTTGTCAGCTTGCAACAGAACTGTGAGGGGAATCAGATAGCTCTGCCTGGTGGTATCCAAACCATGTGCTGCACACACAGCATCACACAGCACTGAGCAATCATGGCTTTGCTGGGGGTAAATGCAACCTGCCATCTGCCAGCCTTGCTCTCCCAAACTGCACTGGGAGAATGGAAAAGGCATGCAGAAGAGAGCTGGCCTGGGAAACTGGGACACTTTTGAGGAAAGAATGCAACGTTGCATCCTGGCGGGTGATTTTGTCACCCACCCAGAACCCTGGACATTTGGCCTCAGCTTCTTCGTGTGGAAAAACTTCTGGGACTGGTAACTCAAACTCTAATCAGACTGTCATGAATGAGGACATTGTCCTTATTCACGTCACAGAAGGACTGTGAGCATCAATACAGGGAAGATGATAAGTGCTCTGATATGATGGCTTTTTCATACCAGTAGAGATGGGTCTAGCTGCCACTGCACTCGTGGAGATTTTTGCCATGTTACACAATAGCATCTGTACTGGGGCTGTGATTTAACTCTTACTTTGGCGCTCATTCAGCATCTTGTAACGACCAGCGAAAAGTCTTTTCAAATCACTAATGGACCTCCACAGGGGAGAAACATCTTTACAATTCCAGATAATTGTGACCTTTCTTGCTGAGATCAAGATTTTATTTAACTAAGATTTCAAACCTGTTTTACAGAAATGACCAGGCAATTACTCCTTTCTTTTCTGTACAGAGGGAACTTTGGCTTTCTCAGTCACCAATTAACCCCCCCAAACACATCTCTTACTTTGAATTGCTTCATTGCTCCTGTTAATTGTCTTGTTTGAGCCTGTGCCAGAGCAAAAGTACCTTGTTACACAGTTGTGAGCCTACAATGAACTTCGAAAAGTTTCACTTTACAAGTCCAATCTCAAGCATTTTTTATTTCCTGGAACTTTAAATGGAAGGAAAAAATAGAAAAATGTATTAGGTGTTTCCTAAATCAAAGTCTTTAATAATATGTTAATCTAAGTTATTATAGATTCTAAAAAGCAGTTATAGACAGCTGAAATTTTCCCATGGCTTACTGTCAAATATACAAGAGAGTGTTTGGAAAGTCTGTAAGCACTGTAATCATGGATAAAATATATTCTGCAACGGGACTCTAAATTTGCAGTAATTATGTACCATTTAGTTAATCTGCCTACATTATTTATGAAGAGTATTTTGTAGTTAAATACTTGAAGAGTTGACAGGGTAATGTTCAACAGCTACTTGGAACAGAAGTGATGGAAAGGCTGTAAAAAAATCACTGCAATTTTAAATGACTGTCTTTGTGTTCATTTCCCTGTTTGTTTTTAACTCAAAGACATAGGGCAAGATCCTTTTTTTTTAAAAAAAGGAATATAGAGAAGAAACACTTGCTGTCTGTATGTGTGCATGCATAAATGGTATATATGTCTGCATGCCGGTCTAATATACTGTGGCACAAAAGCAGCTTGTTCTTTTGAGAGACCTCAGCTGCCTCTCCTTTTCCACACCCAGTTCTGTGGACACAAACTGTTTTCAATCCAGATGTTCCACTTAGCAGTGCAGCAAGCATGGATGGTAGAGCTCCCAGGAGAGCTCAATATTATTAAAATGGTTTTGACCATGTCACATAACATATATAGATACATGTATGTATACAACCCTCCTACTCAGGAAATAGCAAAAGCAGGACAGGAAAGTCCACAGGAGCTGAACATCTTTAGCCATTCTCCTTGCTTTCTTGTTGCTGCTATGCAGGAAGGAGACAAGGATGAAGTATTTCTCTGCAGTGACATCTGAAAGCTGAGGAGAGTAGAAAGGAGGGACGGCTCCCAGATGGTGCAAAAACATGAAGGGAAGCGAAGAAGAAAGCACCACAGGTACAAAATGTAGTGGTAAATCTGTGCCCACTTTCAGGTTTGACTGATAAATACTCAGGTGAACAGATGTTCCTACTGACTTCATAGGAATTGCTGTCATGCAGCATTTCTGAAGCTCGGTGCATGTGTGTGGGCAGAGGGGTGGTGAGTGCATGTGTACACAGACCCCCAAAGCAAAGACTCCACCACCAGCTGGGACAGGTGCTAAACCTCTTTCCCCTTGTTTTTTTTTTTCAGGTTCTAAGACCTCAGATTAACTGGCATTAGTACAAATTCCAACCTCTCTCTGGGATTTCCTCCAAGCATAAAATCTACCTTATTTGCCCACGTGAGCTGGCTGTAAAGGACTTACCAGATTCATTCTTTGTTTATAACCTCGTGAGACATAACATGCAAATGCTGTTCCTTCAAAACCAAATTAATGCCATTCATTATAAGGGGGTTGGTGACTCAGCACAAGACGACAAGCTTGCTGAACCCAGGATTTATTACCCATGGAAGTTAGTGGCATGAGATACTTTTTGCATGACAGAAATAAGCTCATTCACTCACCCAGATGGAAACAGGGATGTCAGTTTTATCAGGTCTCACTGTTACTTTCAAGTATAGCTTTTCCCCTGACTGATTCACTGACTACCCAGCATTACAGTGTACAGGGGTACAGGGTATGAAAGCCTGGAAGAGGCCAAACACTCCATCCCAAATAAACTCTGAGCTAAGACCTACATTATGGACACTGAAGGACTTTTGTTATCCATATCCTGGTGGATAGCCAACCCAGAAGTGATAACCTTTGTCTGAAGGTACAGGAAATAAGAGTGGGGACAGCCTCAGTTCGAAGGCAGCGGTGAGCACTGACCTGCCCTGTGACGTGGATGCAGCTGCGTCTCTCTATAGCGCGGCTCTTGCAATACATTGCAAGCAAACATTGTTCTGGCAGTTGTTGTTTAAGTTAGAAGCATTTCAGCTCATTTTAAGACAGCCAGTTGAGGTTAGTGTTAGCAGCCTAGCTGTAAAATGATGGAGCGCGGAAAGACCGATTGCCTTGCCATTTACATTGCTACCCAGGGGAAGCTCATCTTGCCCTGGAGTGTGCTAGCAGTTTTGTATTAAAACCAGTTTGGAGATGTCTCCCCTCTGCAATGTGGACAGGTAGAGAAGGTTACTTTAAATTTTAGCTAATGCAGCAAAGCCACCCGAGACAACACTACTGGCTGATTCCCCCTTTTTTTCTTCTCGCCATCTCTGTTATTTCCCATTGCTGGCTCAGCTGAACACCTGTAAACACAGAGACTGCTCTGGACTGAGGAGAGCCGAACCAGCCCTGCAAACCGAGAACTAAGGAGAGTCTCTTCGCGATTTTTTCTTTGCAGCTATAGAAATCTCCAGTCTATTACAGTGAGTTGGCTTGACAAAGAAAATAAATATGCTACAAAACTCATGATGCTGAACTCCCACTGCTTTGGAATCTCAGAGGTACAGCTTTTTACTTTTTCTTCCCATGTCTGGCATTCAAGCTAAGTAGGCTTTTAGGAAATGCCAGGCTCCTGACCAAAAAATATCCTCTCAGGAGCTACTGAAATTTGCAATAGGAGTCAACAAAAACTTTGAAAAGCGATTCCTATCTGACTCACTTGGTGATTTTATTGAAGCAGTTGGATTTTGGAAAAGGGAATGCCTTGAAGAACCAAGGACATAGGAGAGCTGCATAGTGAAAAGGAACGGACCCATTCCCCGTGCCAAGCAAGGCTTTCACCCCCAATTGCAAAGAGCTGTGAATACGCAGAGACACACGGAGCACACACAGCAGCTGACACCCAGGGAGGGCCACAGCTGATGTTATGGGCACTGGTTACTCACTGCTTTTGCTAATGCAACCGACTGTACTCTCAGACCGGTGTGGAGAGAAGGCTCTCCCTGACATGCTGTGAGGCTAAATACAAAAATGGTTGCTAAATGCTCAGATATTAACAGGACAAGAATCTCATTTTTAGCTGGTGTCTGGTACAACAGCTGAAGTATCAAACTTTCATCTAAAAGAAACCTGAACAGTGCCACCCATCAGAAACAAAGTCTGTTATCTTCAGAATTTTCTGATGATTTATTTTTTAAACTTTTTAAAAAATGTTGATTTTTTAATTTTGATATGTTAGATGTTAATGTAACATTTTAAAGGAATTAAATTTTTACAAGCTCCTTTAAAATCTGTGACTATAATATGACAGTCTTTTTTCAAGATGTTTAAAACTGGAATGTTGAAATAACTTTTTATTATTGAAAATTTTGTCATAAGAAATGTTGCATATTCAGAAATGTTAACTAAATCTAAGTTTCCCACCAACTGAGAATCCATTCCCAGGTCTTTCAAACTAGTCAGGGAGGAAAAGAGTTCATTGCATTTTTTCATTTTTAACTGAACCTTAGTACAGGTTTGTCAAAAGAAGTAGAAGTAACTTCACTAACTTCAGCTGTCTGAATGTGGCACTGACTTCCCTAGAGTATAAAAACAGAGATCAAATCTTCCAGGGGGTGCTACGCTGCATCAACCAGACGATGATACTCCATTAAGGAGGGAACCTAGAAGGTGCCTTCAAAAAGTCAACCAGCCTTTAGAAAAATACAGATCAAGAAATACATCCTGACATCTCTGATGGACAAAACTCTCAACACCTTCCTAGATATTAGCAATGGATTTTTGCATTGCTGTAGTACTGGGATGGGAACTGAAGACATACACAGAGAAAACGCTTGAGATTTTGCAGGCAATCGGAGTGGCTGGTCTCCTTTCATTCCCTTTAAAACCCCATGCTCATTCCAGATATGAAAATCTAATGAGCGGTGAAAAATAAAGAGCTTTGTTCATCATTTTTCTACCTCAAAGGAATGCTATTTAAGAATGAGATTTATGAACAGTGCTTCAAAGTCCTTTTTCCAAAGGGTTTTAACAAGGAATATGACAGGTATTGGGATAACTCTTAACTCAGCCAAATAGATAAATAAATTAAAGACTTGAAAATTAAACTTTGTTTTGCAGGTGGACTTAGACGGTTTGACATTTCAAACTGAAATCTCAGGCTGTCTGCTGAATTCAAAGGATTAAAGAACAACACGGACTTTCTCCTTTCTTGTTTTTATAAACATGCTTATAAAAGAAAATGACAACCGTCCACAGTCCCAGACAAGAGAAAATGCTACAACCTATTTTAAAGGACAGAGGAGAAAGAGAACAAGGACTACACTTCCTCAGCCTGGTGAGTTTTCTTTCCATAGTGAGAAATGTTACCAATTGTTTTATTTCTGCATTAGAACTATATTCAAATGTTTAATGAAATGGAATATTTTAAAAATACTTCTTTACAAACTGAGAACTTTGAGGTTTGGTTGAGCTCTTCCTCAAGTTCCTCAGAATTGTCCAGCATGTTTTGTCCAGGATTTAGAAATGTTGCTATCAACAACAGCAGAGATTTATAGATCTCCAAAGCCTGGTTTGATTCCAACAAGATAACGTGTGAGAAATGACAAACGTAGACCTTAAAGCATTCTGAACAGCCTACAAACAACCCTCACCCTCTATGAATGCTGAGTGCAAGGGGGGTCACACTCAACTCCCTGGCTTACGGACCCTGCGCTTCAGGGCTACATCTCTACTTCTTGTCCCGAAGGAGAGAGTCCTTTACTAGAAAAACCACTTCAGACTCCAATCGAGCCAGACGTGTACGTCTCTGGGTAATTTTAAGCTGTGGGTAGTTGTCTTGTCTCCCTCTTAAAGTGGATCACTTTCAAACACTTGGCTGGACGGAGGCCAAAAAGCTCGGCATTTTGGAGGATCAAGTCAATCAGCAGCTTATTGAAGTGCAGAAATTACCAGCTCAAATTCTGTGGCATGTGTTATGCAGGTCAGACTAGATGATAATAACAGACCTTTCTGATCCTAAAATCTAGCAATTGATGAACCTAAGTAGATTATTTAATATGCATAAGTGTTTTTCAGGACTGAAACTCAAGGTAGCAAAAAAACAGAAAGAATTAAATTTGTTTTCTGCCAGCTTGTCGATATTTGATTCTTTCATCTGCTTTGTACCTTGCAATCCTTGCCTTTTCCACCAAATTTAAGATAGGATCCATATGAAGTTCTGCACACATTTGATTATCATTATAGATATTAGTCCTGGAGTAAAAAATGGTGCTGACTGATTGCATTTCTGCTGAGCTGCTGCACTATTTGACTTTGCACCCTGTGCTGCTTACTAGAAGAGAAAGCAAATGTTAAAAACATTTCTGACTCCCTGTTAGTCCCTTCCTAGCTTTTTGGTCTTTTTTTGCTGTTTGTTTTTAACACAAAGTCTTCAACCATGTGCACATTTTTTTTTTTTTATGAAGCTAAATAGTCACAGAGATTTGAAACACTGATGGACGAAAGAGAGAAAGGTTCTTATTTTTTTTTCAGCTTTCTTTTAGGGAACGTGTGCGTAAGATATGTGCCTGTCTCCTAACTCTCTCCTCACCCTTACTGCAGCTATACCCTTTGGTTACTTTTAGCCACATTAATCTGAAACAGAGATGTCTCAAAGCGTATTTCCAAAATAAGCAGCCTGGCTGCCTTCCTTCCACTATTTTCAGCATAGCTTGTACTGAAGTTGGAACTTTTTAATGTGCATTCATTGTTCTCCTTTTCTTTGTTTCATTTTATTGTCATTTTGATAATGGCAAGGTTGAATCCAGCTTCAGTAGGGACAGGTAGCCACACGAGCAGGTGGAGCGGTCATCACAGCCTCAGCTGTCTCCATTATCTCTGTAGCTGACTGAAAATACTTAAGACTTCAAGTGCTTTTGCATTTGAGTGGCCTATATTTTCCAAAACATCTGTCTAAATAGATATGTGACCTTTGTTGCCCAAGCACCCCCAGCATGTGAAACACGCTATTAATTAAATTTCACAATTGCTAAGTACACTAAGCATAAGGCTGACATTTGATTACTATTTCTAATTATATCTGGGATGCCCGAGGTACAGCAGTATGCAGGGAAAGATCAAAATCTATTACAAGTGTAAAGATTAATCTCCCTTTCCCGAAGGCAGAAATGTGAAAAAAAAACCTCTGCAATCCTGCCCCTTGGTTCCTGGCTCAAACCAGGCACATGATTCCTTTGTTTAACTGTTTGCCCTGTAAATCCCTGATTCAGCAATGTCCTTTAGCACAAAATTAATGTGAAGCCTACAAATAATTCAACTAACTCTGTGTTGCCTCTAATACACTTTGAGATAGGCAAGTGCTTAAGTATAAGACCTGGTTCAATAAAGCAGGTAGGTTGTATTTCAGGTCTGCACTTAAATTCTCTGATGAAGGTATTTTCCTAAATCATTCTCCAAATCAGCACTCCCAATAACATCCATTTATCACCACTGGGACCTACTAGCACTTTAACATATTCTTTAACATATGTCGCTAATACATGGCATTTTGGCATATTGCTTTATCATTGACTTAACTTCTGGCACATACACAACTTCATCACCAAGCAGCACAGCATGGAGACAGCAGCGCAGAAAAGTGTGTCCATTAAATATATACTTAAGCACTGTTCTGCTGTAAAGACCAAAAATGGTAGGTTTATCCTTTCAGCAGATGTTGAATAAAGCCTTTAGGGTGCACCACATCTTTTGATGATGTCTTTTTATTTTCATGCTGTAGCTTTAGAAATGCTTTGGTCAAAAGTACACAGTTTTGAAAGATCCAGGATACTGCTCGTTGTCAGGCCGTGCCTTAAGTTTTGCTTAAGCAAAACTTTAGGTGAAAACTATCAACGTCTGGGCCGCAAAGGCCCATGCAGCTCTACAGTCGTCATAAAATGATACCGGCTTCATTCATCTGGAGAGAGTGAATTTTTTCATCAGGGACCAGCCATGGCTCATGAAATCAAAGCACCACATACATTCGTGAACTCCCCTTTTCCTCTTCCGAAGTGTGAAGGAGAGCTGGCATGAGAGCGCCTGGCAGACCCAGAGCAGGCAGCAGTCTGACCAAGCCGTGGGAGCTGTGCCAGACTACCAGAAACAAATGCTTCCACGGTGAGCAGGACAAATGCTGGGACCCTATGAATTTGTACCCCAGGGTGATTTGGATTCCTTATTCAACAAAGGCCTTTGAGATGCTTTCCTACAAAGTTTCTTGCGTATGGCTTGTGTTCAACCAGAAGGGCCACTAAAACCATGCCAAAAGCCTTTAGCATTTCATGGAAAGGAAACAAAGCAGCCGAATAGGTTTTCACTCAGCAACGGGCATCTCTTCCTGTCAAAAACGTGTTAATTTTTCTCCCCGACATTCAAACAGCTTCCCCCTTTCACAGCTTTTAGGCTACAATCTGTGATGAGGAGACGGGAAGTCTGGCCTCGCCAGGCTGCTGGCAAGACATGGGCAGAGGGTAGTGAGGGAGCAACGTCTGTTAGTCTCTACGTGCATGAAGTCGCCACTATCTATAGTTTGGAGATGAATCAGCCCACTAGGTTATCGTGAACGTGATCGTCATTAGTCGCACATGTGTAATCAGCACGCTCAAAGCCATCCCATCAGGAAACAGTGGTCTGACAGACAGAAATTTGTTTCCTTATACCTGCTGCTAGATTTTGAAAATTCAAAGTTTTAAAAATTGAATTAAAGCAACATCACCGCCAAAACAAAAAAAAACAATTTTTGCCAGCTGACAATGTCTTTTGCAAACAGATGGCTGGGCACGCTTTCTCTGTCCCTTCTTGACAATAAAAGGACAAGAGGACAATAAAAGTCCATGCTTAAGGTAAAGTTATTCCTGAAGTGAAGAGTAAAGACCTTTTCCCTTTTGACATGGTAGACATATGTATCATAAAAGACAAAGATGAAAAAAGCTGTGTTTCAACATCTGATACTCTTCAGATAAATCCTACACTGGGGAGGGCTGCGTTTTTTGTGACACTACTACATGCGGCCTGACTGAACCTGCAACCTGAAAACATGGTCTCCTGAACTGTTAATGCTAAAAATTATTTATAAGTACAGAAAGCTCCACCAGTCAGAATGATTGCCTCAACTGCGTTAAGAGTGGACTGTTGATTTTGTAGTTTATAGTGGCATTTTTCCTTTGGACCATAATTTTAATCTGAAACTATAATGTATTATTCAACTACTAAAAGAAGCCTGAATTATTAATAAAGGTATATGTATAGTTACGTTCATGAACTTTCTACTATATAAAAACTAAAGTTTTTATAATTTTTGTATTTTTTTATGGCATACTTTTATTCAGTATGCAAAAACCACAGGTTTCTTTAGACTTCCAAAATGTTTTACTCATGTACTTTGAATAAGTTTAGCTTTGTTGAATCTTAGCTTCAATGTATTTTTCAGTTCATGTTCTCTTCCTTTTTTTCTTTTCTGTTTTTCTTTTTTTTGCTTCTCTTTTATACAGACAGGATGTTTAAAGAAAGCAGTTAGATTTATGTGCTCACTTATATTTGATTTGCCATAATTATGGGCTATTTTGTGATATTTTCCATGGTGATAAACTGTTCAATGATGTGTGGTCTTTTTTTTTAATTCTCCTTTTATCTCTGTGGAATATTTTACGTACTTCAGTTAATATTAAAAGAAAAAAAAAGTGGAGGAAGACTTGTCAAAATAACTCTTTTTTTCAGTAAATCTTAACATAGTTCCTATTAACTAGCTGTAAAATTTGAAACTCTATGCAAATAAAAAATAGCAGTAAAATTCTTTATGAGTAACAAACATATTATTCACTGATGACAGGATTCCACAACATCAGTGTGGACTCTAGGGAATTTTAACTAACAAATTAAAAATCCACTGTAAACCAGTTTTGCAACACTTCCTCAGTATAAGAAAGGGTTATTTTTCTCATTAAACTAGCCTGGAAATGAGTGCATTTTTGAAAAAAAAAAAAAAAAAGGGAGTTTTTTTTTTACTGGGTGTTTTTTTCTTTAAGTTTTGGATGAGAAAAACTATCTTTAATATTTTTTTTTTCTGAAAAGCTCTGAAAATCAACATTTTTTTTCCCAAAGAAATTTAGATTTAGTTTAAAAGCGCTTTGCTTTTAAAGCTTTTATAGCTTTTAAAGCTTTTATAGCAAAAAATAGTTGACTTAATCTCTGAGTTTTCCCTTTACAAAAATGTAATGCTCTGAGGGTAATCTTTGGAAGATTCTGGGGCAAAATCTCGAATATTCTCTCAAAAGGACAAGTTTTATAACTCAGATAAAGATTCAATAAGGTAAAGATTCAATTCTAGAGAGAAAAGGGATACATAACAAATGAACACTGCACTCAGCAGGAGTCAGGATTTCTTGAATCATTTCCTTTCTGAGAACACATCTAATTTTATCTTACAGCTGGAAGCAAATTCATACACTGGTTGAGTCACTACAACTGATTTGTTTCTGTTTTGTAACAGCACCCCTTGCTAAAAGAGCATCCAACAAGTAATTACAACTGGAGATGATCAAAACAGTATCAAAAGATTTAATTTTGATCACTAAATCTTCTCTGCTGTTTGGCTGGATTGTGATTTACAAACTTTCTTATTTCCCAGTGAATTTTAGAATGAATTAGTCATCTTAGATCACACTGATGTCACAGAAATGAAATGATTTTCAGGGCTGTCTAAACTAAATTCTTTCAGTCTTATGGAAGCGCCATTCTAGAGAAAAAATTCACAGAAAGTCTTTATTTTTGCAGACATTCACTTTGTATTTAGTATTTCTAGTATAGAAAAAGTTTTTTTTTTTTTCCTTAGAGTCCTCTAGACATAACAGAGTATACAGGGCAAGGAGGCCCTTTTCCAGGGTAGACAGTGATTCTGGGCTGTCACAGTATCTCACCCAGCTGGTTTTCAAGTCCATCTATCTCTTGCAATTCCTTTTTCACATGAAGAACAACAGCTCTGGCAGTGGAAAGGCATGAATGAGACCTCTGTTGTGCTCCCTTGTACTGAAATTCCACCCTGAACTCCAGAGGAGTTTTCTCAAAACAGATACATTTCAACAAAAGCTACCCATTTCAGTGAACCAGGACTTCTCCAATAAAAACATACATTATAGGGAAATATGAGTTGTACACAGGTTTACAGAGTCTAGCCTGTGATAAGCTTTTTCTCTTCGATTTCGAAACACTTTATGAGGAAAAAAAAAAAGAGAGAGAATGGGAATCAATACATTATTTTCGGAAACAGTAGAGTGGTGATTCAGAAACAGAATGGTGGTTTATCCTCAAACGGGCAGCAGAGGAGCTCACAGCCCAACCAACGCGTCCTGCCTCTCAATTCATTGCCTAAGCAGGGTTGTATGAAAATCCTGTATTGCTCTCTCCATTTCTGCATTGCAACAGTGGCCAATGAGACTGTTGAAAGCTTTGTAAAATATAAAAGGAAATAGCTGTGCTGACAGTTTATCTGCCGATTTCTTCTCTGAGAAGATTTGGGTTATTTCTTGCTGAGTGTAATTCAATCTTGAAATAACCACTCTCAAAAAATTCTTTGGTATTATTCTAATATTTTGTTTTACAAAAAAACCTCATCCTCCACATTACTTGATCTTGCCATTGAGCATGGCAAGATGCCTGCTTTGGTATGACTTTTAAACTCTACAAAAACACAACGAGGCTTAGCTAGTCTTTCATTTTTTACAGAAGAAGAGCAGGAAGAGGCAAGAGGTAGAGTTTAATGTTTCTCAGTCACTAACGAAATCTCCAGTGCACTGACATCCAATTAGTATATTCAATCATGTTAATCCACTATAAAAAGAAAACAGAGGTGAAACACTTCCTGATCAAGTAACATACAGTATTTACACAAAAGAGATGAGGTGGGATAAAAGAGAGAGAAAAAACAAAACAAAACAAAACAGTTGGGATTACTGCTTTAGGTACTTTTAAGCATCAGGCAGTGCAAACAGTTTCCAACAGCTTTCCAGACAAAGACCTGGATACGGGACACTGAACTCTCCAAGGCTTGTGGAGCTCCCAAGACAGCTGGAAGCTGTGGTCAGGCATCACGAGTGAGGATTGCACCTGGACACTGAACCTCCTACTCTTCCCACACCTCTCAGAACAAACCATTTCTTTGAATCTTCAATCACAGCAAGTAATTAGATCTTTAAAACTACTAAAAAATAAAGAGGCATTCTTTCTCTGCTGTAGCAAGGATGAATGAACTTAGGTTTTTTTTTGAAGTTACTTGTCCTGGCCTAGGAACTTGGTTTTTGACTCCTAAGGAAGGGCTCTCAGTCCCAACCCATCAGGCATCCAAGTGTTGAGGCCACCTGGAGTGTGTGAAAAAAGAGTTTCTACTATGGGCATTTATCAATTTCTCTGCATTTTTTCACTGGCTCCTTACAAGCGCTGGTGATGGCTTCAAAACAAAAAGAAAAAGAAAAGAGGGGGAAAAAAAAGAAGCAAGGATTAGAAAACCTATTAACTAAGATTTATATGGTGTTAACAAGCATCAATAGACCTGACAGACTCAATATAAGGGCATCAATTTTTGGCTTATGTTCATGATTCAGTCCTTTAGCTTTTGGCTCTGCTCTTCTGCCTAGCAGTAAATTTAGAAATTCAATTTGAAATAGACCTGATTTAAAAATATATATAAATTCTTGAAACCACAATGACATCTAAACTGAGAAAGCAAATCCATTCTTGCAATGAATAATTGTCTAAGTGATACTAAAACAAATATATGCTTGACTTGCAATTTTCAGCCTAATACAGTACAGCTGAGAGAATTGCCAATAATGCAAATTGCAATGAGGATAACCTGAGCATTACAACCAAGCCTGGAACAAAGCTAGTTAGCTCATTCCACTCAGTCCTGGTTGATCTTTAAGCCTCACTAGCAACTAACATTCTGTGTATGCAAGTACAGAAGACTGCAGTTTGTCCTGTTTTGTTTTGGCAATACAGAGAAGACACAGAGCTTCTTGCTGATTGTTCTAGAACAACAGGTAGGTTATTTTACTTGCTTTTCCATCAACTGCTTCACTACTATTGGAAATTTTTTCACTTATTTTTAAGCACTTCTGTTTAGTTACTTAAATCTTAGGTGTATATGTGCCAAGTTTCCCATTTCAGTGAATGCCAAATCTTGGATATCTATTTTAGGTTAGAACAGATCAGCTTATAGAGATTCTTCACTCACTAAATAAGTAGGGAGTTCAAGTGATTCCCTTCCAGTAGATATCTGTCTTTAATGAGCTGAGATGGAAGATTTTACTTCTCAGGGTTAGCCCATGTTATCAAACTATTTTTTTTTCTCCTGAGAACAAAGTAATTTCATCTTAGTACAATTGTACTGAAATAACAGAGGTACTCTGAAGTAAAATGTGGGCTACTGAGTTCAAAACTGATGTCCCTCAAGTAAAGGAAAGGGAAGATAGTCTTTAAACTTTAGAAACCTTGACTGGTTCCTGTCAGGTTTATTGAAGAATTTTATATCAGCCTGTGTGAAGTAGAAAGTGGAAAACAGGATGTATCTTTACATATACTTTAATGCTCTATACATGAAAGAGAGGCCTGCATGCTGGAATAAACAACATCTCCTAAAGATAAGTAGTTAACTGCCTTAATTATCCCTTGATGTTGAAATGGATCTTCTGGCTACTCAACTATATGAACAGCAAATTTTGACAATGTTACCATTTTGCCTTGCAAACTTTTAATTGAGCTTAAAAATGGGAAGAAAAAAAGGGAAAGAAATCAAGTATTTCTTTTAGAATTGTAGACTAATTTAGCATGGAAGGGTCCTGTGTAGCTCCCTGGTGTAGCCTCCTGCTCAGAGCAGCACTAATTTCAAAGTTAGACCAGCTTGTTCAGGGTTTGAGTTCTAAAAATCCTGAAAGAAGTTAAAGCTACAGCCTCTCTGGCAGCCTGTTCCAGTGATACTGTCATGGCAAGTTTTCTTTTCACCTCCACACCAGCAGAATGTCCATTACTGCAGCTTGTGGTTGCTGCCTCTTGTTCCTTCCCTATAGAACCGGAGAGGTCAGGTCCTAGCTCCTGTCTGAAGGCAGTTAATTGTTCAACTCCTGTTGAAAGCAGCCATAAGCTCGCCTTTCAGCCTTCCCTCTCCCAGAATTAA
Organism: Tinamus guttatus; assembly: GCF_000705375.1. The sequence goes on from NW_010589840.1 coordinate 201,257, forward strand.
CAGGCTTGACTCTCTTCTGGATTTATATCAATTTGTCAATGACTTTTGTGCACAGGTAGCCCAAAACTAGGCAGTTATTTGAGAGGCAGACTCACCAGTGCAGAGTAACAAGGATGATTAATTCTCTGGATCTGCTGTTTATCCTGCTGTTAACACAGACCCAGCTCAGTCGGCCTTCATGGCTATAAGGATACCTTTAGAGAGCGTGTTCAAGCTGTTGATCACTTGGAACTGCATGTCCCTTTCTGTAAAATGGTTCCCTGTGCAGTCAATTTCCCATTTACACTGTTGAAAAGTCCTACAGCTGGGGCAGAATAAACCAATATATTTGACCTTTCTGAACTGAATTTTGTGAAGTTTATGTAAGCCTATTCTTCAAGCTTGTCAAGATGGTTTATCTGTACCTCTCTATCTTTACAAGCATCTGCGGCTTTTACTGTGTGAGTTTTTTCTTGCGACTATTGACATTGATACATCTAGATATTGATAGGTATCAATGCCTGTTCATAGCTATTAGATCAACAGGTATCAATATCTATGAAAAGGCATTGATATCTCTTGATCTTGAGAGGCATCTCAAGACTTTCGCTTGAGGATATCAACTAGGATATCAACTGCCACCCTGTTGCCACCTTACAAGGGATAACCAGCAAACTTGCTGTGAGTGAATTCTCCAGCTTCAGCCAGGTCATTAATTAATGTGTTGAATGATATTGGTCCATGACACCACAAAGAACATCACTCATAAGTGTCCATCATTTAAACTTCAAGCTACTAAATTGCTTAAATTGTCCAGCCTTTTTTGCACTCACTTGTAGTCTGCCCATTTAGTTCCTCTGTCCACAATTTGACCATAAGGAAGCTACAGAAGATATTGTAATCACTGATAAAGTTAGAGTGAACTATAGCTACTGCTTCTCCCTTGTCTTCTATGTTGAGGTGACTGGTTCTGTAGACAGTTGTCCACCATCTGGGCATGGACGAGACGGGGATAAGGGATACCTTCACCGGGAAGTTCATACGCACAGAGGAATGCTAATTTCTCTTTTCCAGATTATCAAAAGAAACCCATCTCCTTTTGCTGGATATGTGACAACCATCATCTGGAAAGGAGAGTTTAATCAGGCCATTAATTATGTAACTGACAGAGCAATCCACAGTAGGTGAAAAAAGGGGTTCAGCTAATCTAAACTTTTGTGAATCTGAGCCAAACAGACTTCTGAAAGACCTAGTCTGAGTCAATAAACTATCATTAGAAATGTCTCTGCTCCTGGAAGAAGGGAGCAAAATGAAAGTCCTTCTGCCTTAGTGATCACTAAAGATCCTGCACTACTCCCAGGGCCCGAGACACATCTGAAGACAAGTCCTCTGCTGGTTTAAAATGTCCCCTGCAGTTTCAGGTAGAAATCTGTGTAGTGTTAGGCTCTGCAATACTGCAGTGTGTCAAAGTTAGATCCCTACAGGGTTCAAAGTATTAGTCTTCCGGGAGGAAAAAAAAACACTGTTAGTACATTATAAATATTTATCTTTGATCATCGGGTTCTAACTATCCTTCAAAGAAAAAAACAAATGGAAAGTCCCTGATTCTAATAGCAGTTAATTTACTATAAAATGAATGCTTTATTGACATTGCTCTTATGTGAGTTCATCAAGTTTTACAGGTCTAAATGGTATCTGACCCAAAGAATCTCTTAATAAATATTGAATAACTCTGAGAATAGCAAAGTGTTAAGTGATTAGAATGTAACATGGCAACTCCATAAACCACATCTTAATCCTTGAATAGGCTTTGAAGACCTAAAACAGAGACATTCCCTAGAACGGCGACTTGACTGCCTACATGGTTCAGTGGGAAACAACCTGTTTTTCTGTTTGTAGGGCAGAAAACACTTCCCCACTGCTTATGGAGGTGGGGAGGAAAGGAAATGCGTATGTCCTGTTAGGCCAGCCTTTTCTTAAGGAAGTGAGTGGTGTGCTCCCTCCGGAGAATGGTTCACAACCAATTTCATCTGACTATCCTGCTGCAGGAAGGGGGTTGGTCAGGTTACCTCAGCTTGAACTGAAAGGCTGAAGGTGTTTGACTCGTGTTTTGTTTGCTCTGGTGCACTGTCTAGGAGAAAAGTCTGTAGCTGATAGTGTTATAAACGTATTCATAACTGCTTTACTTTCCCCACTAGTTTTCTTGTCAGAATCCAATCGGGACCAAAAACTGAGGACTACATGGGAGAGGAACAGATTCTCCTAAGCAACACTGGTTTTTCAGCACTGTGTCATCCAAAGGCCCTGGCTTATCCTGGGCTAGTCTCTGGCAGTATTTTCCTCGCACTGCTCTAGTCAAACAGAATATAAGCCCATCGCTGTGTCTGAGAATTTCACCCTTCTTTGAAGAGGCTGCCAGCGTTGCTGGGCTAGTAGGACACTTTTTGTCATGACAAATGAAAAGGCGTTCTCTAGTTCTTTCACCTACTGCCTCCTCCCTTTGAAGACTGGCTCAGATACTTGCTCTGCACCAGATGGGGAGGAGAAAAAAGCCTGGATGTCCCCAGCAGAGCAGGCACCAGGGGATTTTATTATAAGACCTTGAATTTCTGTGGTCTCTCTTCCAAGAAGCTCCAAAGGACTTTCAGATTCATTAAGCCTCCTGATCCACTCTCGTTCTTATCCCCTCTTAGAGATAAGAACATTGAATCTTAAAGCAAGCGCTGCAGATAAATGACAGCAAGACTGAGAATGGGAGGCGAGATACCCCCTTTCTCCAGTAGTAACCAGAAGAAAATATAACTTTGCTGAAGCCCTTTGATGTGATGATCCATTTTTTTTACATGAACATGATTTATTAAAATAAATCACATAGCTTTCACGTAGCACCATGTGAAAGGTACAGGACTTTCCATGATCAAACGAAATACATGAGATTCTTCAGGCCAAACCAATCAACAATTAAAATATTAGCAATTTCTACTTATGTTGCAAATACTGATGAGACTTCAGAGTATAAGATAATTGTATAACTGATCTCCTTTTCCATGCTCTAAATGTTAATTTTTTAATGACAAAAATCTACACAAAGAACAAAAAGCAGAGGTAAAAAAAAGAATGCTTGTAGTTCTATGCCATAATGCAGACAAAGACTGTGGATACGATTGTGACAGGGATTACTCAATCATGCTAATCCATGTGTGCTTAGACAGCTGCTGATTCTTGACAAAATTGATAATAACCTCAGAACATCGCTGCATTGTGATATACAACACTGTATGGGTTGGGAAGTGAATATTCTACAAAGCTCATGATGAAAAATGTCTGGCACAGTCTCATTTTTGTGGGCAGATGACCAACAGTTCAGAGGCTATTTACTATTCCAAACTGTGCCACTGATTTATGGTTTGACCTTGGGAATGACACTTCTGTTTCCTTTCCTACTTTTGCATTATGAAGAGAGGAGTGATTCAGAAGCAGATGAAATCGTAATGTGATTGAAAGTCAGAAAACGGCCCATTCCGTGTCATGCCACCCAAAGCATATGCTGTCTTGGCTAGTGGGAAAGAGACAGAAATAGCATAGAGTTTCTCTCTCATTGTATAAGTTTATGTTGTCTAGTTTGAAATAGCAGCTGCTTCAATTCCTGGCCACCAGGCACTGCTGAAATGACGAATAATAAAAATGATGCATTTGCTAGAATGAGTGAGGCCTTGCACAAATACAAATGACTGTTCAGAGTTTCAGGAAAACAGTGATTCATGAACAAGTACCAAGGCTATTCTTAATGTGAAAGTAGTCATGGAATCCACCCTGAAAACTTCCCAGGAAGCAGCAAAGTGTGCCTGGTCCTGCTGAGCCCTAACTCCTGTGTGATCTACAGCCTCCATCCACCCAACCTTGGCTCAGCTGTGTAAGCAGGTGCTGCTCCCTGTGCAATACGACATTCTGTGCGTGTTCCCTTGTTCCCTGCAAATCATTTTGGGTGAGCCAACAGCCATTTCAGCCTTTCAAAGCAGCTTGTTTTTATTCCTCAAGAAAGAGTTTATAGCTAGGATTTAATAACCCTGTAGTGCTTTATACTTTGGCAAAAAAAAATCACATTCTGCCCAAGGCAAGCTATGTAAACAAGGGCAGTGATTATACATTCGAATGATGGAATGAATGTGATGTTTATACAGTAGGACAATAGATGGAATATTTCTGATTCAATTGGTGATTATTTGCCATAACCAATGAAATTTTTATTTTAGTGCAATAGGTTCTGACATTTTCACCCTGTAGGAATTGTGCTCACAAATTTGCTATCTTTCTAGTCTATCTACTGCATAGTCTAGGCTCATATTTTCACGCTGTGCAGCAATTAATTTTGAGAGGCTGTATTTTTTTTTTTTGTCCCATAGATTCATGCTTTATATTGCCCTCATACCATTTTTCAAAACAATTGAAACTGAACTCTACTGGTACCAGAAAATAGTGCAAGACAGTATTTCTTAGGCAAGTTAGAAATCTGGCTTTCATCATCTTTAAATCACACAGATGCTGCTAGTTGTACATACTAAAAATGGACACTCAACGATAATACCTTTGTCTCTTTCCTGTCACTTCATGTTTACATTTTCATCCTTCTTTTTATCTCTTCTATCTCTTCTGTGTTTTTGAAGTATTCTCTTCCTTTATTTAGCCCTTACCCAAGAGAGATGACCTGTCTCATGCCACCATCCCTCTTTCTCTTTTCACATTTCACTACTCTCTAACAATCCCATGGAAATATTGGCCTTGATACACAGTTAAAAAGAATTTCTTAGAACCTTTAATGATACATTAAAGATTCCACATTGTCACAAAATGAAAGACACTTTCTTCCCAATAGAAACCAAAGCCTTCATTAAGGATATCTCTATTAGGCAAATCTAGTAAAGCAGATGATTTACCGAAGACACAAATGAAACCAATTCCCACTCTACTTGCTATGCAATGAAGGTATAAGGATTTGAGGAAACACAAGACACTAAACAATTCCTGAACATCTCAAACCATGTGTGTTTTTTGGATCTGATGACATACGCACATAATATTCTGATGAAAAAATTCAATGTTGCAGAATATTCACCAAATAAAGAATTATTCTCTGCTGACTCATTTCTCTTGTCTAAACTACTAAAAATTAAATGGGACAAAATAATGGATTTCTAGTGTTTATGAGCATTTTCCACCAAATCATTTTTCTAACTGCCTTGTCACTACTTTCCTATTGCTCTGGGTCAGAAATTTTGGTATGACCTGATGAAATCTTTCTGTTGCTTAAATGTCACCGTCCCTTTCTTGAGTACTGTGATTTCTCATTATTTCTTTTCTTAGCTGAAGTGGTCTTATTATGTTTCAATCTCTTCATAAGTATCTCTGTTGCCCTTATAGTGATTTTTTTTTTACATGCTAACATGAGGATTCCAATTTTATTTTACCTTGCAGACACAGTCCACCAGATACCATCCAGAACAGAGTGCTTATGGCCTGCTTTTGAGGATAACTGTAAACAGATTGTCCAAAACTATCTTTTTTTCCTGTTATTGCTTTATCTCATTCTGAAGGACTAGATCTTGTTCCTCTCACCTCAATTCTGACAGGCTGGAGCAAGACCAGGAGAAGGCCATGAAATGGTTGCTATCTGGAAGGAATGGCATAAAAAGGGAGGCTGAAGGAGCTGAGATATTTCTACACTGGGGGAAAGAGGGTTCCTTCTCTTTCTTGAGATTGTTTCCTGTACTGCTGCACACCTGAAATTCCTTTTCCTGACTAACAATAGCAGTCAGTGGGCTTGTCGCCTTGCTTCTTTGAGGAAAAACAAGGGTCTTTAGAGAGGTTGTTGGGAAGAGCCACCAATTTCATTTTGTCTTTGTGCAGTCAGAGAAATTGTAAAAGTGGGGTTTTGCTTAGAGATTGCTGGGGGGAAAAAAAAAACAAAACTGCTTAATTTTCTAAAGATTTGGGAGTGAATTTGTATTTGTTCAGA
>NW_010589840.1:207287-219980 GCF_000705375.1 Tinamus guttatus
GCTGAAATTAAGGAAGAAAAATTAGATTCAGACACTGCTAAAACAGGTAAATTATTAATTCTCAAAAGATAAGAGCATGGTAAACTGCTTAGATGAAAATCTTAGCAAGCTGTTTGCAAGCTATTGTGAGAAAAGTGGGAGGCAGATGTGCAAGTATATGATGAAAATGAAGAGAGAAAAAAAGAAATAGGGCCATTTCTCTCCAGAAATGACTCCTGTTTCTTGTCTCTTTCAAAAAAAAAAGAAACAGCTTAGATGCAGCTTCCTCATATATTTTGCACCCTATATGGCTTTGTCCACATGCAAAATTTGGAGCTATTGTTTGTAAGAGTTTCCAGTTTTTGTGCTATGAATATTTAGACCACAAATGCAGAACTAGATAAAAATCTGGAGGTGAATGAACCTACATAAATGCTGTGGCCTTAGTCTGATGCTTCTGGGGAACATCTGCCTTTATAGACTGTTAATGAATGAGGGGTCCTACAAGTACACCTGACAGTGAGAAAGTGTTAGTGCTGCTTTGTATAGATGAGAAAAGTGAGCTATTATAGATGAGTATTCACAAAGGCTACTCCCACAAGCATAAAATTAATCTGTTTTAGTGTCCCTAAATCCTCAAATCATTCTCTCCAGAGCTTAATCTAGCATGTTTTTTTCTGGGTCATTCTTTCAGGGAGCTTCTACCTTTCTTTTGAGAAATGAAAGGAAACAGGAGATAGATTTCAAGACAGATCAGATTTTGGGATATGTTTAGATACCCTAAGATGTTTTTTCCTGGCTCTGTTCCTGGATTTCAAGGTTAACAATTAATAAAGTATATAGAGAAACTGACTTCAATTAAGGAAACCAAACGGAAGGACTGTTATTGGAAGTGATGTTCTCTCTTGACGAATTTTTCAGAGAACTGAAAAAAAATATCTGAGTATTTGAAGATGAAATTTGAAAACCTTAACATTTATACAGGTTTTCTATCAATGAAAATATGTGTTTTCTGGCTCAAAACAATAAAAAGATCTAAGCAGCCAGACAAACAATATATATATAAGGAAAGCAGTGATTATTTCTTCAAAATCATCGTTTTGTAATTTGTCATCAATATGAATTTTAGCAGGCTTTTTCCACCAAAACTTTCAAATGGAGATATGTATGGCTTATTTTCTTCATGTCTGTGCTATAACTAAAGGACAAAATGGGAGGAAAATCCCCTCAGGTTAATATAACTTCACCATGTGGTTAAATCCATTCATTGTTCTACACATCTCAGGGGACCCATGTCATTTAATGCTGAAGAGCAGAAAAAAAAAGTATTAAAAATGAGTATTACTCGGACATATAATGTGCCAATGTGTGTATTACTTGTTCGTCTACTGGATGATTTTGCTACAAGATAATAGCTTATTATTGCTACCAGCTGTTAATTAGCTGCTAATTAATAGGTTCTTGGGTTCTTAGGCCAGAAGGGAGCATTTGCTTATCTAGTATGATCACAGCAGTCTCAACACATTTCACTCAAGCTACCAGAACATGCTACTATTAATGCTGGCTTCAACAGTGGCAACAAGCCTCTCCTGAAGTCACATACAGATGGGAAATCAACCTTTTCTTTTGTAGTTGTTCCAGTATTTTACCAAGCACTTAGGAAAGATTTTGGGGGTATTGGTTATTCTCTACTAGGACAAAGAGTTTTTTATTACCTGGTATTTTATCCTCATAGAATTGTTCATTTGTTGCAAACAAGGTAGCCCTCCATGATCCACTTCATAAACTAAATAGTCTGTGTCCTTTTGACTGCCATCCCACAAAGCTTCTCGTGCAGCTGTGAAATAATTTCCTATACTCTCTCCACACATTTTTTTCTTCAGAATCCAACATGCTAGGAACAGCTGGAAGGGCTCATTTTTGTAAGGTGCTTACCAGGTACAGAACTGAAACAGACTCTTTTGTATCCACCACATATTAATATTATGTAGATATAGACCTAAATTTAAGAGGCGAAATGCCAGGTTACCCCACCACTGGCTGCTTTGCTGGCCCTGTCCCCATCATTCAGTCTGTTGAGCAGAGTCTCCATTTGAACTGTCTCGTGCAACCCATGGAAAAAAATGATTATACCGTATACTTAGTCTGGCTTTATTCCCAAGAACATGCAGCTAATCATTCCTCTTTACTGTAGTGAAAAACATGAAGGCATCTTCTGTTCTGGTATGTGACTAGCATGTGACCAAAGAGGATCTGTAATTTACTTGGAAGCAAACTAGCATCAATTCAGCACAGCAAACCCCAAGTGCTGAAAGGCACTTGGTCTGGCACTCTGGTCCCTCAAACATTTATTTTATATTCTAGCAAAGGCTAGGTTTTCATCTTCTTCATTGGGCCATGGCCCCAGTTTATTTTATTTATTTTATTTGTACTTATCAGAGGTGTTCTTTGTGTTTGTATGGCAGATTATACTTTACTTGATGCTTGATTGTAGAATAGTTTTTTGAGATTATAAGAAATGAGGCAGAAAAGTAAATCTTACACCTTCTTTGCCACTGCTCCTACTTTCCCAAAGTCTTCCTGTCATGTGGTGGGAGATACCACCAAAGATAATAACAGGTTTTGCATACACTATTCTCATGTGAAAAATACTGCTATGCCATCACCCAGCTAAGACAAACTGTGCTGGGAATTCAGGTATTCTAGTGCCAGAATGACATAGCCAGGTACAAAAAAGGTACATTCATCAACAGAGTTGGCAAAGTGCCTTTATACTCTTAAAATTTGGTCAGTTACTTTCCTAATCCATCTGAATGCTATACAGTCCATAGATACTGTTATCTTGGTATATTAAGAATGTCTTTATAACAAAATGAAGTCAAGTGACTGAATGTTTCATTAAAGCTCCTTCAGCTCTCACTTTCCCCTTTAGATCTTTCTCTATTATTGAAGCCCCCATAATAAGAGACACCTCCCTTCTTTTCAGAAAATAGTGAAACAGCTGCCAGTGCTGCAGCAAATCCATAAGACCCACTTTGAAGAAATACATAGCCTAGAATGTCCAGACACACAGGGTTAGCCTATTAATATGCTTTTAAGGGGAGTGATTTTGTTTCCTTAGCCTCTAGCTTTGCAGTATAAATGTATCTATCATTCTTTTGTCTTCTGGACCAGTCCTGCAAGCTGAAATTCATACAATCTAAATGGCATCCATTAACTCTGGGAGCAGCAAAGGTTCAAAATTGACACTTACTGAGTAAAGGGCTGTACAGTAACTACCATGGTATGATGATCCAGCTGATAGAGTTTGAATGAGATTGACTGCGACTGCTATGGGTTCAGATCAATGTAGTTAAAAAGCTGATTTCATTTGAACTCAAGATGGGTCTAACCATCCTTTCTATAATTTGAAAAGCAGACATGAACAAGGATAGCAAGGATTCAAGATGTTCCTTGCATTGTCTGCTGTTATTTGCTTAGGCAACAACGCTTCGCAATCCACTGGGTATTTTACTAATGCGTGTGATATGCTTTTCGTCCCAATTTGAGACTGAAAGTCTCCTTATCTCTTTTTCCTGAGCCACAGAGATTTGCCAGTGTCATGCCAGGATTTAGTAGCAGGGCCGGAAATTGTATTTCAATCTTTTGTACCCAGTTACATTACTTAATACCTTAAGAAGCACCTCTGGCTGGTTCATGGAGCCTTGAGAACAGTCCTAAGTACACGTGGTTCATAATCTGAAGACGACACGAGGTGAAGTGGATTGCCTTATACACCTGTACTGCCTGAGCCAGTTCCCTACCCAGCCAAATGAGATGACACAGGTTTATTAGTAATAGTTGACTTGGACATATTGACTGATGATCCCTCTATAAACTATGTCTAGAGCTGTCGCTCCCCTTAGAGCATTTCTAAAGGCCTGCACCACGCTTCCTCCTTCTTGTGATAATGAGAATACATCTGCTACTCGAGAGCCTGCTTCAGTCCTATAGCTACTCTGCTATAAGAGAGACTTTTAAGATGGAGAATGATCTTCCAGGAAGAAGGTAAGTGATCTGCGTGACTTATGTAAAAACAGAGGAGTTTTCAAAGGAAGTTGTCATAGAAAATATTTTTGTACATAGTATTTCTTATAATTATCAATAAGAAAGATATGTGATGTCTCTACTACTCCCTTTTTATCACCTCATATGTTAGCATTGCAGAAGTAGATTAAATGCTGGCCTGCTAATGATGTCGATGGTGCCAGAGTGTACTCTGTCATATGGCCACGCAGCCCTTGTTGGAAAGGAGGAGAGAATCCTTTACTGATACTTTATCTGCTAAAGACACAAATCAGTTGCAAGTGCAGGCAGGCTGGAATTTTTCAGCACAGAATGTGCCAGCTCCTACTCTCAGCACTGGTGATGCTTCTACCCACCTCAGACAGCAGCTTTCAATACTGATTTCCATAAAAACCCACTACGTTACAGAGACGAGGATGTTTCCATGGGATTGCAATATGGGGTGGGACTTGGAGCCAAAAGGTTACAAAGGTAATAGTTGCTTTCTTTTGAATATGGTTGCATCCCAAGCTTAGTTCAGTGCATGCTGAAAATGATTCTTGCTGTTAGAGACAAAATTTTTGCCTCCAGCTCAGCAAATCCTGACTTTGTCATAAAAAAAAGGCATGCGTGTGTGTGTATATATATATTTGTATATATATAACAATTTATTCTCTCCTTTGAGCATGAAGTAACAAATGCAAACACAGGGGGAAGGTGCTAAATTGTTTTTATTGCATTTCTTTTAAAAATGCAATATTCCAGTTCAGCTCCCAAACGCATTCAGTGAAAGAGCTCAAAACCAACATAAATACATTCAAACACATATAAAAACAAATTCAACACCCACAAACATGCCTCAGTCACTCAACTTCTCAACTTCTATTTCCCAGTCAGGGTTTTGCCTAGGGAACTTAATATTTAAAAAGGAATTTGTAAGCTTTTAACATTTCTCTGCTTCTAGGTATAGCATCTCAGGTTTTACTTTGTTTTATTTTTTGACAACCAAAAGAAGACTTGTGTAATTATTTGTTGTTAGATACTACATAGAAAAGAAGCACCAAAGGAAAATGTGAAAACTGTTGAAGGGAATGCAGGAAACAAAAGATCTATTATGTCTGCAAGGCTCAATAACAGTAATTAAGGACCTTATTGCTGATTATATTTCAGAGTTGCTGTTGTTTTGTGATATCGAATGCTTATGGCATATACTCTGTGTTGCTGTTACTTATTTCTGTTTTAATTTTTATAAATTTCTGTCTTTATTTCTGTTATAAGCAGGGGGGTTGGACCGGATGATCTCTAGAGATCCCTTCCAACCTCAACCATTTTGCAGAATCTGTGATTACCCTGGTAGTTATCACCTCTGTGGGAAAACACTAAAACTAAGTTATAAAAAACAAAAGGGAAAAAAAGATTTATGAGTGGATTTCTCAGATAACTTAAAAAGGCTTGTCATTTCCCACCAAAGTCAATAGCAACTTCCCTCACTCTTCCAGGCATGTGGAACAGATCCTACACAAGGTCACTGTATGATTAAGACTTCCATTTTAGCCGGGGATGGCCTTGTGACTACTCAGAGAGAAAACTCCTGGCATTTGCTCTGTTGCTGAAGTTCATAAACCGTCACTTCTTGGAGTAGATTAGTCAGTAGATGGTGTGCTGATTTATATGTAATAGTATGCAAAAGAAAGAGATCAAATGTCGAACAAAGGAACAAAGGAGACATATAAATTAACGGAAAAGGAAACAAAACGCAGTATGCGTCCTTTCAGAGCAAGTTGCATCAGACTAACCAGATACCTGTTATTTCTAATAAAAGAACTGTGGTATTCTTTTATTATTTTTATGAAGACACAGAAGATATTGTAGCTGTAATATTCTTGGACCTCAGTATTTTATGTCCCCACCCCACAAAAAAACAATTTGCTTCCCTGGAAGTTAACAAGTTTAAAACTTATAAATGAGTGCAAAAACAGGTAATGGGCATAGCTAACGGACTACATATTTTGTTCCAAAAAAATTTCCATCAGCAGTGAGTCTTTGGAGGATGCTATACTGTTTTGGTCTAGAACCAGTTAAAAGCTTTTCAGCAGAGAAGATGACACTGAATTTTACTGCATCCTAGCACACTAGGAGGCTGGTCCCAGACTTCTGAAGGAAGGGAAATAAAAAGGGAGGAAATGGAATTACGATAGCTGGCTAGTGACAGAGTCTAGAGAATCCTGCTTAACTGATTAATTAAAGCTTTTTTGCTGACAGCAAGGTGAAAGGTGGATCAGGCGATACAACTTGTGCTGTTGGAAGGGGTCGTCTCTGTGCCCCTCAGCAGAAGTTGTCCTTCCGCAGACCTCGGTCCTTCCCTTGCAATAGCAGCAGCCAGAAAGACTTTGCAGGGTCTGAAATGGTGGCAGGTGCCTTTTCCTCTGTTCCCAGTGAGCCTAGATTGATGGCTACCACCTTTTCCCTGATAAGGGAAATGCAGTGCCAAACACAGAACCAGATTAATCCACTATGGCTCTCTTCAGGCTGCCAAGCAGGGTCAATCATAAGTTCATGAGTGTTGTGACAATTATTACTTATATGTGTTAGCTTTTGGGGGGCCTATCCTGGCTACATGGACCAAAAATATGTAGCCATGAGCGAGGAACTTGGTAAAGTCTACACCAAGAAGCCAGGCGATTCTGAGACTCCCTTGCAGTGGACAGCAGCTATACACGCTTCTTTCTTAATCCATCGTCTTGCTCTTTCACTCTCTCTTCTACAGTACTGTGGTTAGTTGTCAGCCTCTTAGTGTTGTTGAAGTATTCAGCAAATATATCTATCTGTTTTGCTAACACCACGCCAGCATTTACTTAATGCATGGGCTGAGGGATGTTTTGGCATTACAAGCAGTTTAATATCTTAGTCCGTCCTGACTCAGATGCCCATCAGCTTTTGTATCCACTGCTCCTATGGAAGGCCTTGCGAGCACAAGACTCATCCTGTTAGCACCACATTTTGGTAGACAAAGGGTGTGATTTATGATTCCCGAATTTCAAGAGCATGTTCATACAGGTGGGTGGACATTCTCTTGCCTTTGTGATGCCTTAGTGCTGCCAGCAGCACTAGAGGTAGGTGTTGAGGAGATGATATCTAAGCTAGTTTATCTCAGCTCAGACAGGTGATGTATCGTCCTTAGAAGAGCAGTGTGGCAGGCGCCATCCTTCATGCCCTGCAGTACCTGAAGATCACTTTAGTAGTTTATGACGGCTAGCAGAAAGCCAAGATGTGGGGGAAAACAGGAACCAGTCTGAAAAGCTCGTTTTGTGGGAGGGAGGGGAAGAGAAATGATAAATCTGACAAAAATGTTGTCATGCTGTACATCTCCAATTAGGATATGGTGATGCCAGTGTGTTTTAGAAAGCTGCTAGCCTCAGCTCAAAGCTGAATTTTCCCCTTCACATGACATCCAGCTTTTCACCCTACAAAATAATCTGCATTAGAGCACAGCAGCCATTTCCACCCATGTTACTGCAGAGTAAAAGCCCCATGGACGTTAGCAGATTCTCAGTTGAGAGGTTACCTTGTCCCCCTGAAAAATAACTGATTTTGAAACTGCCTTGGCAGTATTATACTGCATCGTTCCTTGAGCCTTTTTCTACATACATCTCGAGCCTTGTCTGCTCAGAAGGTCTCTAAAACACTTCGAAAGTTTTACCATGGCCAGATGACATTGATGGGCTAGCCCATTGCTCAGGAAAAAGAAAAATAGAAACATGACTATTCTCATAATGATGGAGATAGCTTGGATTTACATAAAATCATGTGAGATCAGAATCTGTCCTAAAGTGAAGTAGGAGGTGATACATCAGCCCCAGGGAACAGTAGTTTTCTCTGGATAAGAGTATGTATGTCTGTGGCCTAACTATCTGCTAGGCCAAAGTTTCTTTTCCAGTCTAAATCTGTGGCCCAGCTTTCAGAGTGTTTGCAGAAAGTTCAGGCAGGGTTGATGGGATATGCAGTGACCAGGAACATCAGCAATATATAAATGTCAAAGCCATCTCATGATATATGGGGGAAAATGTAAGGAGTATTCTGAAATCTGCTTCTTTGTGAGGAACTCTGCTTGCCAGCATTGGAACCAGCAGACACCTGACCCAGGAGGGCTCTACAAGCTTTGTTATTCCTGCTCTTAAAACTCAGAAAAAGAAATCTGCATTTTTTTCCTGGCTTTGCTTTTCTACCCTCTTCTTACAATGTGACAGCAAAGACTCAGAAAGTTTCATTAAGGTGTTTCCAAGGTGTTCAGCTTCCTCAGTCTGCAATGACACACTGTGTTCTCTGGGAGAAGCCAAATAATGGCTTTTATGACAGGAGCTGGAGGGTGGGGGTAACTAGAAAGGTGAGATAACCCTGAAGACAGACACGATATCTTGTGTATGTAATCTAGGAGAAGGCAAGAGCCTTATTGGTGTGAGAAACCCAACCTGGGGTGATGGAATATGGCTGGTGCCTGGCTCTCTTCCTTGCCCATCAAGTTTCTGAAATTTGCTATTCATTGCACTGAAAAAACAAAGAACACGCCGAGGACTGGTGTGCTCAACTAAAAGGACAACTGCTCACACTCAGACAGAGTAGTCAGTGTTTCTTTTCAGTGTTTAAGTTTTCAGAATAACTCAATCAGTTTCATGGCAGGGGCTTCACAATGGTGTGATGCTCCACAGTGTTGGTACCTCATTAGAACCTGTGAAAAATACACTTCTCTATAAAGTTTACATAGGGGAGGTCTCAGCTATACAGAGGATTGATCCAAGTTTGGAAGAAAAGCTCCGTCATCCTATTTTGATGGTGGAAAATGAGCCACAAGGACAATAAGTGGCCTGGTCAAGATATCAGAGAAACCTATGGCAGAAATACGAATTGACAGCAGATCTCCCGAGTACCACAAATCCCCAAGAAAAACCTTCCCTACAAATCTTTAGATGGCCCGAAGTTATAGCTCTGTAACCCCATGAAATCAGGTAACAAAGTTTCCAGAGTAAACAGATGTTAGATTTATTCTGAATGCGCCAGATCCACTTCAAACCGCACAGAATGAGATCTTCTTTCCTCTGGGAAAAAGGACGGGGTTCAGTATTGAGGAATGGTTGTCTGTGGATGGTAAATAAAGGCAAATTATCCTAATACATTAGTAATTGGGATGGAACAGGGAGACAGGGTGGCTTTGAAATCGATTGCAGAGATTTCTGGGGAAATATCATAAATTCAAAAGAGAGATTCCTGCTAGCTCATCAAGCTCTGCTCCCATTTAAGGTACAATTGACCTGAAACACAGAAGGTGTCCTCATCATTTCATCCCTACCTTTGGGGGTAAATTAGTCTTCAATAGCTAATACAGGCTGTTTGGCTTCCTTCCACAGAAATTCAGTTTAAACCTTCCGAATAGGTTCACTTTACCCTATTAACATCAACCAAAATGTAACATCACTCTCCTTCAAAGCAGGTGGTAGACTCACTCTCAGGAAGGCTGCTGGCTTCACTAAATTCTCCTTCTCCTTTTAAAGCAGGAAGTCTTTTAAACCTTTAAGTGGGAAAATGAACCTTCTTGCGTCTTCCACTCACGGCGGTTTCCCATTAGAGGCACATTACCATACTAGCTAGCAGGACAAACTGTCCCACTGGATCTTTAAAGGAGTCATACACTCCATTACAGGTAGGTCTCATGCTGACCGCACACAGTCGCATGGATCCCCCACAGGCACTGAAATACGTTATGCAGTTGGATTCCTATGATCGGAAATGGGCCTGGCTTCCTTGGCGTCTGGAGATTAACGGACTCTCTCTTCTCCTGTATCCGACTCCTGCAACCTCCCCTCTTCCACGTCTTATGGTTGCTAAGCAACCTTGTACCAAGTAGCAGGGTGAAAAGAGCTGTTAAATTATTTTTCATGTTAAAGCAGCAATGTACAGGGTGAAAAGAGCTGTCAAATTCATTATTTTTCATGTTAAAGCAGCAATGTTTCCCTTGTAAATAAAAAATAATAATTGAGCATTAATTATTAGTTTAACATCACAGTGAGGCCTATGTTCCTTGCCGCTTTCCACTCCTGACTTTGATTCCTGCATAATTTTAGGAGACTCAGGAGAGGACTGGGCCTTAATATGAGGAATTAAATGAAGTTTGAAGTGGGATCTAGTTTTCATATTTGCAGCTGTTTGTAAGTGAGGGCACTGACAGGGTCTTCCACATTGTTGAATTCAACATCTAACAAACTGCAGGAAATTGAAATCACTTATACCCAGAGGGCTATATACACTATGGGCAGGGGAAATACATGCATGTAGAAACAAAAGAAAACCATACAGAACAAAACAAAACCAAACATAACATACCATGTCAACCATAGATCTACAATCTGTTTGTTGCAGGAACTGGCATGACCAGCATGTACCAGCTCTGGTTCTGAACTGACCTTATGAGCTGGAAAGTCACCCTGTAACAGGGCATTAATGCATGAAATCCCTATGTGTTCTTAAGCCCGGTCCCCAACCCGCGAGCCAGACAAAAGCAGAGAGGCCATTAATTGCAGGATCCGTCTTTAATTACCAGCTAGCTGGGGTCCCCAGCTCACCCTTAAGCAGGGAATCTTGCCAAGGACCCCCTGGTGTCGTGCGCAGGGTTTTTATACAAGCAAGGAGAGGGGGCGTTACACCAAACTTAGGTATTTCCTTTTAAGGTCCGATCGCTACGGGTTATCTTTGGGTTGGTCGTCTTCATTAGACAATTCTCTCCTTGTTTCATTTCTGGAATCTTCCAGGTGTAAGGGTTTTACAGAAGCATAATGTTCCGTTCTCACAGTGTATACAGACAAAAGGAATTCAGGGCTACTCGTGTATACAGAACGGCACTTCTGAGCTGTCACGTGCTTAAATCCAGATCTGGGCAGGGCCTCAACTGGGAGATGACAACCAGCCATACCCCATTCATTAAAAATATTGACCAAATCTCTTAACTCTTCCCTGAACTTCTGGTCACTTGCTCTGAATTGTCATGGATGGTTTCTAGTGCTCATATAATGAGACAGTGTGGGTAAGATTTCTAATACGTAACTCTGTCTTGAATATAATCATTATATTTAACATCCATAATCTATCCCCCACCCCTGGTAAGATCATAGTTACCTTCTGACCTGAAGCAGAAACAAAGAGCCTTCAAAATCTTTCAGGTATCACAAGCAATTAATAAGAAACGTAAAGTCTCTTGCAACATATTCCTGATCCTAACTGGACTACATCCTACACTTCAGACAAAGGATAAAGAAACTAAGAAATTATATTTCTGTCCTTAATCTAATCTACAGACATAAGGTTTCCTGAGCTTTAATTTGTTGATTGGTGTTAGTGTGGTCTTAGATGTCTGTTTTAGACAACATTGGTTATGAATAATGATCATCATCCCAAGAATGACTTGATAGAACTGTCTGAATAACAAACAAAAAGATTTGCTAACACGTCTGTGAACAAACACGTCAAGCACAATTTGCTGTTACCTCATGGGATCACAGTCTTTGCTAACTGGTTATATTTCATTGACTTCTGGCTAGTGATGGAAATTCATGCTCATGATTGCCAGGCTTCATAAATTTGCCCCAGGTTGGTATTCACTGTTCATTAGCTGTCCTGTACTGGTTACCTCTTTCTTTCTCTCAAAAAAACCTACCGCCACCACCACCACCACCAAAAAAGCAACTAGGTCATAAAAAGAAACAAAGCCTTGGGGGATGATCATACTCCGGGGATAATTGTGGGAGACAAATTCTGTGTGAGATCATTATTCAACCACAGGTAAATAGGGGAGTGGGGAAGAGGAATTTTTGAATGGTTCACAAACCTGAAGGTACTGATTTTCAGTTTGATTTATCCATTTTAATTGGATTTACTAACTGTGCCTCATAACAAGGTGGTGTTGCCGTTGTCTCTGTTGAGCACAGAATATGTATTTCTTAGGGTAACAGTCTTAGAAAAATTCTTCCTCAGAAATAACCCTCCCTGTCTTTTTCATTACTTACCAGCACAGTAATCTGTACAATTTTCAAGCTGAACATGTAAAAAGCTCAGATAATGTTAGAGCAGGTGTGCTTTGGGAGAACTAAATTATGGGAGTCAATAAACAATTATACGGTAGCATCTGGACGATGGAAAAAGAAGGTTAGCAGTAGTGATAGTTACAGGAAATTAAGATTGTTCTACCCAGTCAGAGGCTTAGAGATTCAATGGTTTCTGGACTTGAAACTTCATAAATAAGATCAGTCTTTCATTGAGCTCTATTTACGCTTATTACACTTATGCTGTCTTAGACTTTTCCTTACATGTTCTAACTTTTGCAGTGTCATACAGTCTTGAACTCCATGCTTTTACAATAGGGACCAGAGATCAGCTTCACGGAAGAAGAAGGAATATTTTAAATTGATTTCAGCAAGGCTTGCATCACACTATAGTAATTCTTAGACCAGATAGCTGAATTATTTGCATTTGTGCAGAAGTTGGTGTAAGTCTGCTTCTGAACTACCGAATTTTCTTCCATCGATGGCATTAACAGCATAGGGCCCACGGTATTAGAAAGCGCTGGTGTGTGGCGCTCAGCGTGGGGCTGGGCCGTGCCTCCTCGGCAGCGGGGCGGCTGAGCGG
>NW_010589840.1:221448-236502 GCF_000705375.1 Tinamus guttatus
AATCTTGAGAACAAAGTATAGGTCTGGGAGTGCAATGCTCTTTTTGCATGAATTAAAACAGATACAGTGATAGTGGTGATTTGGCTAGCTATTGATGAGCTTTGCTCTTTGGAGGTTGTGCTTGGTCAAGTACCTCAAAACCAAGAAAAGGCTGTAAAACATCTAAAAACGAGGGTGTCCAAGCAACAAAATATACTAGATCCTACAAACATCTGGTGCAAGGCTTAAGATTCTGCAGTGTTGGTTTTAGCTCACAACATTGAGACACATTTTATGCTACTTTCTGTGTGACTGCTCCATGTCCCTCTATGAGTCTAAGGCGGGCAATAGTGGGTGGGATACTGGTGGAGAGAGACTCTCAAGGTTCATAAGGGGTTAAACAGGATGGGTTTAATACAGGACTTGTACTACAGAGCGCCTGGGGAGGCCCAGGTATGTGAGAAGGGGTTGCCAGCAGGAGGCTGATGTAGGTGTGGGTCAGCTGCACAGGCTGGAGGCAGGGACAGGGCCTCGTGGTTCATGAAGGTCCCTTAAATCTGCTACAAGTGTTTCCTAATCTCAGCTGTTTGATCCTTGAGTTGCTATTCCCCCAGCTAGACACTGCCGACGAAACAGGACTTGCTGGGA
Source organism: Tinamus guttatus (assembly GCF_000705375.1). Next base: position 222,076 of record NW_010589840.1, read on the forward strand.
GCGTGGTGAGGGTGTAGTTTCACACCCCGGGCCTGCCACCACGGACGCTGCCAGGCACTGACCCTCGCCGGGCCTTCTGCAGGTCTTCTCACTGCAGCTGCTGTCCTATGTGTAGGCTCCCATCACTGTGCCGTGTCAGGATCCTTACTACAACGGGAAAAGTAGTTTTATCCACGGCTGTTACGTTACCGATTTTCCCTCTCAGTAAAAATATAAATTAAATCTAGAGGAATGGTGGGAACTCTCTTCCAAAATGTCCCTTTCCCTCTAAAATCCACTGCCTGCAACAGAAGAATGCAAATTTAGATAAAAAGGATTTATGTTGCAGCTACTTCAATTTAGTTTTGCTAGTCTGGTTACCTCCATGTGAAGTGGCTGATGGGTTTGAAATCAGCTTGTTGCTTATACCTATCTTCTTACACAAAGATTTTGTTGTTACAAGGGGCATACGTTGGGGGTTAGGATCTCACTTAACCACATAAGGTTTGTAACTACCTGGAGTTGGAAGCACCAAGCAAAGAGCTGCCATAGAAACTCATCACTGGGATGGGCTTCCAGGGTCGCAATAAACATCTTCAGTTTTACATGCTGGCAGAGGTTGGGCCTAGGGTATGTTTGAGCGGAAGCCTGGGGCTAAAGAGATTGGTTATGGGAGCACTTCACTTCTGTTGAGAGAGGACATTGAACGGAGGTAGCTGATGCTTTCTCTTGCTGACCAAGCCTGCAGGCCTCCTCAAATAAGAAAGTTAAAACCTCATGACTGTTGTGATCAAGGAGTCCAGTGAAAACAGGGAAAACCCTGATGTTCATGGGCGCACTGATATGCTTGGCTCAAGCATAAACTGATGAGGAGGCTTCAGCACTAGTACAGATGGCAAGTGGTTTTGTTGACACCAGTCAGTTAGTTTGGGTTGGCTTTTATGAAGCCAAAGACACTGCAGCCAATTATGGTGGGTGAAAGAGTTGGAAAGGCTCTGCATAGGAAAAAAAAATACTGTGGAGTCACAGATGTCCTACTAACTTTCGAGGTTAATTGGACTTTCAGTTTTAGCTGCTGTCACAATAGATCAGTCATGTCACACAGTAATCAAAAATAACACCTTCCAATAGGCTTGTTAACTATTCTAACATAGGAGGCACTTGTTTCAGTAATAACGGCCAAGGCAGGGAATATTCCTTCGTGTATTACAGACATTTATAGCAGCAGCACCACCTGCCCTCCAGAACGATGAGGTGTACTGTTTTGTGAAGCAAAGATTAGATTTTTTTTGTTTATTTGCTTGTAATAGCAATATATAAGTCTAACTAAATCAGAATGATTCGTCATGAAAGGTCATGAAAGAAAAGCTCCCTACTCCAGTTGATAACAGGAAGAAACCCTGGATAAGACCATATCCTAGCAAGAGAGTTGGGCTGTATTTTTAAATGAAAATGTCATATGGAAGCATATAGAAAAATATGCCTGACAAGTTCTCTAAGCTTGGAAGACAGAATAGAGAGTGTGAAGATGAAACAGTTTTAGAACAGAAACTTACTGTATCTTGAGTTATTAGTTTGGGCCATCTCCTCAGAATTCTGCTTGGGATTAGAAACCCACAAAGTCCTTATTCTCATCACATTTCTAATCTGAGATGGGTATTGCCACATTCTGTATTCTCATAACAAAAATAAGGATGGAAAAGAACATCTTGGATCAGACTGAAAAAGTCTTCTCTACTTCCTTTCTCGTTTTTGTAGGTTGAACTACAGGCTAAGGTTACTGTTTGTTCCAACTGAATAAAATGCAAAGACATAGAGATCAAATTATATTTAGACTGTACTAAGTTCAGCTAATGTCAGACATATCAGTCTTCTCTTACTCTAGTAGGGTAGAAGTAAAATTAGTACCCAGTTTCCAGAGCATAGCGCAGGGGTGAAACATCTTCAAGGAAAGACTATTTGAGAGAATTAGATGGCAAATGTGAAGTTAAACATGGGAGTGAAATAAGATGCAAAAGAAATTTTCCTCAAGTTAAAATATGCATTTCAAATTCAGTTTATGAACAGAAAATTACAAATGTAGATATTGGATTCCAGTCACTTCTTTGAATTGCATTTTAAGAAGTGTCATTTTCCAGACATCTGTGTATGCCATAAAATGATGGCACAATATTGTCTATGCTGCATTTGGTCTTTATTTCATGACAGACACCTGCAGAAGATGAAGCCTGGCAGAAAACCCTGGCCCAAAAACTCAGAAACAACCAAACTACAGTTTCTAGGTTTATCTGAAGAGGGTTTATTTCCTTGATGAAAAACGGAGATTTACTATGAAAACCAGGAACTCTTCTTGAATACTGGTTTGTTCAAGATCCTATGTGCTACCCAAACAAGTTGTGTGGATAGACGTAGAAGTCCTTCATATATATATATTCACTAGTTCTTGTACCAGTGTTGCAAGAGATACTAAGGAGATTAGTAGAAATATTGTAATTAGGTGGTCAGGACAAGCAGAGAGAAAGGAGATTATAGAAGAAAGAAGCAATTAGTTGACTAAGAAAAAAGAAGGCAGAAAGAGCAGGTCAGGATGCGAAAAATAAGTTCTTATCTGATTTCAGTAGCAAGACTGTATAGCAACATAACCATGACACAGGAATAAGTATGTTTTACATGCCAGCACCTGCAGGGCTATGGACTGCGTTAGCTCTCTTGAAAATCCGTGCCTGAAAGCAGAAAAACAAAGAGCGTGAAAGCAGTTTTGCTCTCCAAGCCCGTGATTCAGACTTCTAAACATCCTGTTCCCCTATCCCTCAGGCTATTTTCTTTGGCAGTTGCTCAGCTTTTCCATTAAGATTTGTGCATTATTACACAGGCTGACAAAAAGTTGTTGCATTTATGGTCAACTTTGCCAGATACTGCTTGAACCTGATGGCAATTTCCTGGTAGGTAGGAATTAATTTGCCAAGGGAGGAGAAAAATCAGTTTGTTTTTTAATATATCTTTTACTACTCGGGCTGAAAAGAACTTAAGCCAAAAAGACTTTTTTTTTTTTTTCCTCCACTACAAACTTATTTTGCAGGGGTTGCAAGGGTCTTGAAGACCCTTTTTTTATTGATACAGATGGTATGGATATACCTAACTTTGGAGTCTTGTGAGCTAACCAGTGGCAGTGTGAATTGAAAAAAAAACCCAAAAAAGTAGGAAAGTCACCTTTTTCTTCAAGGGTAAGAAGTCTTTAGAAGTAATAACACTAGTTCCTAGTATCTGGAATGCAGCTGTTTCACAGAAATGTATAGCAATTCAGAACAGGTATGAGTTGAAGTGAAGAACACACTGTTTATCTAAATAACAGGGTGATTTTAGAGAAGGCACTGGAACTAAGCCCAAACTAACTTCATAAGGGATTAAGTGGTAAAAATTCAGAATGAATTCTAGTTTGCATAACTTAGGTAATTTACCCACTACTTAGATAATTTTACTATAATTCACTGAACAGTTTTTATGAGTACTTAAATCTCCCCATGGTGTTAGTAGTGCTAGGTGCTCTTGAAGACCTCCTGGATTACGTTTTCTCTTGGTGAGGAAGCCACCTGACCTCATCTCTCAGACTGAATACTGTTTCAACGAGTGCCATTGCTAGGCAGAGCACATCTGGGGGCTGCTGTAGTCTATATGGCCCATGAAGTTACAATAAGATACGTGCAGCCCAGATTTAGCACGGGCCATGAAGGTACAATGATAAGATACGTGCAGCCCAGATTTAGCATTCAGGGTGTCTGCAGCCTCTGTCCTCAAGGGCTGTCCTCAGATTACACCATCTAGAAGAGCATTCCCAGTAGGATTTGTCTCAGCAGAAGAGGAAAAGTTTGCTGACTGGTATTTATCTGCAGTGTAACACAGCTCATTCGCTTTAATGCAGACACGTACACCACCCAACTGTGTTTACACAGCAGTTAATTTCCACTTGCTGTTGCTGCTGCTTATAAGGAGGACCAAGCAATTGTTCCTAACAATTCTCTAAAAATAAATGTGCCGCCCTTAGCGGGGTCATTAATATTCTAAACACTGAGTCTCATGATCATTTATAACACAACAGCTTTAAAGAACAGTGCCAAATGGATCTTAGTATTCTTGAGTAATCTTTTGCTCAGTTCCTCTCTCTTTACCTTGGCTTTGTAGAAGGAATAACAATCATTTTATATTTAAAAAACTCCTTTTATCCAGAATTAACCAAAAGGATTAATAGCTCTCTTTTTAAGTCCTTCTTTTAGAGACGAAAAGAAGAAAAACATCAGTCATGACAGGAATGGAACCAATTTCTGGAACAGAACTTATCTCTAATTATTTTTTACCTGTAAATATTACAGCAGAGTAGACTAGTATATGGAAGATTCTGGGTCACACACAGAGCGTAGAACAGAATTTGGTGGGACATTAAGCATAAATCCTTGTTCTTGGAAAAAAAAAAACTGTCAGGAGCATTTTAATGTTTTGACTCAAAAAGTCCCTTTTCTGAAGTCTTCTCTGAAAGGTAATAGGCTGAAAAGGAGTGTCCGTAATAGCACTCTTTGAACATTGACTCAGTATGGGTCTGTAGATTAAACTCTCCTCCAAGGCTTGACAGGGCCACTTACCTTTATAGCTAGTTCCCTAACCAGGTCTGTGATAATGGTTACATTCTTTTGAGCATATTTGATGTGAGCTGCTTTTTACAACTAAAGCAATTGAATCCTGTGCTCCTAGTTCTGCTTAAAAGGGACACTGGCTGTGAGGAATGAATGCCTGAAAGATATTGATGAACAGTGCTGGACAGCATAGTGCTTAGTAAAAATGAGTCACACCTTGGCATCCTTTGGGAATGACCATACAAATAATCAAAAAATTAAACTTACTGGAAAGGAATCTGACGAAGAGTCAGTTTTTGTTCTTTCAGATTCAAATTTCTTTTTTATTGACAACAAAAAGCACAGTGAAGCACTCTAGGAACTACATAATTCTGGACAAAGATCTTTGTCTTGTCTGATATGGACTATTCGCCTTTACTGAAATGTCAGAGCAAAGACAAGTTGGTTTGGCACAGAACAAGCTCATTTGTTTGGTACATCCACCATCTTTTCCATGGTTACACAGACTACCAAACTACATGTCCAGTGAAGAAGGGCTTATTTTAAAAAACTCTCAAAACGCAAGATTATCTCTATGGGTATTTCAATTTCTATTAGATTTTAAATGGGAAAACAAGGTTCACAATCATTTACCAAATAAAGTTAGCAAACAACTTTGGTAGATAGAAAAGTTAAATGAAATTGACATAGGGATTTTTCCTCATGATATTATTTCTTAAAAAGAAAGGGAGACTTTCTGAATAGTTTTTATTTCTCAAGCTTTCAAAATATTTCTTTAGAATTACTTACACATTTTTATGAAAATAAAGCTGAGCTGCATCAAAATCAAAAGGTTAAATCAAAGATGAAAACTACCAAAATAAAGTAAAATAGAGTCATTTTCTTTGGGAATGACCATAAAAAAAAAAAAGCTCTCAAGTTGACATTGAAAAGTTGTCTTACCCACTATTTTTTAACCCAGTTATAACCAATTGTTGTTCAGTTTTGCTGTTGAATCAAAATGGAAGTTGAACTATTGTTCTGCACATCTGTTTAATCCAGATCATTAGTATTTTGAATATGTAAATTTGTGCAGAGAATTCCTAATCCAACAAAAAACAAGAAAATGTGGAGGATAAGAGATGCTGAGAATTAGCTGCGTCTAAACTGAGTAAAACACTAGCAGAGTAATGAGATTCCACTGCCTGTTGGTTTATGGTTGAAAACTATAAAAGACAATAACCAAGCACTGATATAAAGCATGTTACCAGCCTTTGGTCTGTAGTGATAACACAGCAGCTGAAAAAGAAGGTCAGCTCAGCACATTGTTTCATATCCCTTTATTTTTATTCTACCTGTCTGCAATATATAGCTTGGTAGAATTCAGCTAACCTCCATCTGCTTATCTTAAAGGCAGAAAAGTACCAGAAATATTAACATGTACAAGACATATTGCTGTCATTACTGGTATAGATCTGGCAATCTTAAAAATGGAAACATAAAAAAAAAATGTGCACAGAAATCATTCATAGGTAATACAAAGGTGTGTGTATGGGGGGGAGCTCATAATAAACAAGTTCTAAAGATATTTTTTTCCAGACAGAAAGGTCACAGGAAGTTTAAGTAGGTACCTCTTGGTACAAGTGCTAAAAATCATGGAGGAAGGCTTCACAGCTTCCCATAGCCCAGAAATGACCTTCAAAAGCACATAAAAAAGCAGCTAAAACAGCTACTTATATATATAGTTCTGGTTAACATAAAAAAAAAAGTTTAAACAATTAAAAAATAGCTGCAGAAAGCCAGAGACAGTTAACATTTTACTAGTGGTGGGAAAAAGGATCATCTGCAGATTCCAGTTGTTGGAGACATGCCCTCCAGAGCTGTCATCTCTGCTATTTACTGTATTTTCGGTTTTGCAAGTTCATTTTTATATTCTCATGAAATACTTCCTCTTTACTTTTATAGTCTTACATATAAATATACACTTTTCTAAGTCATTTCTGAACCACTGAACATAGGCTGTTTTTCCTGTGTCATCTGAAAAGAAAATAGACACTTGGAAGTCAAGGAAGTACCAAAAGATGGTTCGAACTCCATTTTGGTCGTTGATGCAACAATGTCTTATAGAATAAAGAACAAGATTGTAGAAAACATGTACAGATAGAAAAAAGATAGCTGTATTCCCCTTTGCACTCCCATGCCCCAGAAAGCCATGCACAGGATATAGAGAGATCATGTAGGTAGCAAAGCTGTCATTTCTTGTGAGCAGCCTGGCAGTGACACCATTTCTGCTGAAAGAGGCAGTAAAGCCCTGCAAGGTAGTGGAGCAAAGGTAGCTGTATGAAAAGTTGAGCATGTGACAGTGGCATAAAGACCTGCAAAGAGTAATTACTGGAGGAGGAACTCAATTAACTGGAACAAACAACTTACTGTGCAATTAAGGAAAGCCCTGTATTTCATTATAAACCACTTGTCATACAGTGCTTCTGCACAATCCCACTGTAGTAGCCCTGCTTTACCAACTGAAGAGGTAGGACTAAGCTGGATGCAAGTTTTCATTGCCATATTATGAATCACTTATGATGATGACTTGTGTACTTTTCCTAATAACCTTTAACAACAACACACTTTTCTATCCCTCGTCTTTACTAAGGTTTTGGTGTGTGAAAAAAAGTGCAGGCCATCCCACAGAAGAATATAGTTGTCTCTACCTTCCTTTGAAGCGCACTGGTTTCGCACAAAGGTTAGCTATCGGAGAGGCAAAGGACCTTTCTTATCAAATCATTTATTTAGAACAGGGCAAATGGTTTTATTTTGTTTCAAACCCACTCACACCTCACTGGCTGGAAAACTAGGTTTGCACGTTGAACTCTTCCTGAAGATACTAGTTTTGTTTATTCCCCTAAAATTTCAGTAAATCTAGTGACAGCGTTGATGAGACTTAGGTAAGATCATAAGAGAGGGAAATCACGTATTTGTGCTGCATTTTGTCGTAGCTTTTCCAAGTACCTGAAAATTAAAAAAAAAATCTTGCCTCTTTGTGTCCTAGTCCCTTCCTCTCACTCCCATTTCCTTTCTACCTTTACATATCAGGAGAAGTAACGTGTAGGCAGACCTATATACTGAGAAAGAGCATGGGTTGGCCTACCACTGTCAGCTGGAAAAAGCCCTTTTCCCCAGCCTTCCGTCCGTTTTGAGATAGATAAGCAATGTATTTTTGAAAGCACAGCCAGTGCGATGTCCTCCAGCACAGATTGCTCCTAGTGAGATGTGTCCTACTGACTGCAGTAGAGAAATGCCATCGTTTTACCCAGTGAACAATACAGATAGTAGTTTCTTGCACTACCCATTGCTAAAAGCATTTTTAAATCACACTGGCAAAAACCATCTCTAAGGGAACTTTGCCTTCTGTGGCTCTTTACTCCTTGGACTTCGTTTAGAGAAGCTGCTAATGAGGCTGATGGTTAGTGACGAATCTGGTGACAGTGCTTATAATACAAACATCTGTCTGGATGCTCTGAACTGGACACGGACCCACAAAATGGCTTCTGTACAAATGGCTTTCAGTTCCAGAGGCTACAGAATCGTTTATCTTCATTAAGCCACAATTCCTGCAACTAATAATTAGTGACAACTCGTCTGGAGTTGGCTGTACAGAAAGGAAGTAAGGGAGCAAATCAAGTTAGAGTAGAAGAAGGGGGCAGGCTGGAGGAAAAGTGAAAAAAACATTTTATTCTCTGATGGTTTTTGTGCTCTATGATTGTGCAAGGTATTTGATCATTTTCTGAGGGGGACTTGTGAGGAAGTACAGAACGAACCCCTGGTATTTCCTGACCAAAGTGAACGAGGCCACTGGATGTGCCAAGCTGACTGCGTGTGTTCAGGTGGCCGTGGCTGGCAGAGGACAAGCTCAGCCACTCTCCTGGCACTCCAGGTGGAGGCTGCAGGCATCTCTTGCTGCCTCTCCCTTGGTATTGTCAGCAAATAGCAGGGCTGTGGCTGGGATTTATGCTCTCCAGTAGGAATGGGAGGTAGCTCTTCACGTGAAGTGAGTATATGGATTGTGTCCTTTCTTCGGAGTATCTGTGATTCCAGTGCTAGATCCCAGCCCAGTTCTGCTGTACGTGTGCTGAAAATCCCAGTGACCGTCAAAAGAAAAGCTGTTTTTCTAAGGTAGCAGAAAAGGTTATTTCATGGACTATCTTATTATGCTGACTCCTATAAAAATTTTAGATTTGGCCAATAGTTTTAAGAAATGTTGATGTAAAATGTTGCTGGGCTTTGTCCAGTCTGTAGAGAGCAGATTTCTTATCATTTCTAACGAGTGTTCACTCCCCTCACTAAAAATGCATTTTCAGCCCGAGCTGCCTAATAGCTGTTTCACTACTTCATAGTACTTTGGTACATAAAACATGTCTCTGAATGAAAGAAAGACTCTGACATTCTCCTCTACCCTGTTGTACAAAGAGCATGAAATCTCTGTTCTCCAAGCCATGAAAAAGTTCTAGCCTGAAAATAACATTACTGTATCAGCAAACCAGAAAAAGTTCTGGACAGTATTCCAGTTGGACTGGCGGAAAGAAAGATCTAACTCATTTCAAATAGCCTTGACAAGTTTCTAATGAGCTTCTATCAGAGGGTGACCTGGAGTCACAGAGAACTGGACTTGATCCAGAAGATTTCTTTCAGGTCCAATCTTAAATATTGCACAAGCTGATTTAATGAATTTTAGCAACATGTGAAAACATTTTCTTTTGGAATCTGTAAGAGGTGAACAATGTCCAGTAGTTACTAAGAAAGACTACAAGTATATAACAGTAGAGAAAACAGAAATAAAAAATTAAAGGAAGCAACTAGAATAGAGGTCATTCAGAGGCCTCTATTTTCTATACTAAAAGTAGTATACAGTTACCAATGATTCACAGGCCACTGGTGGTCCACAGAACCATGCTAAATGACTTATAACTGCTCAGTGAAATTGTGTCTCTTTCCTATAATTAAAATTTAGCAGTAATTATGCATAGTAGGCTATGAGAAATGTAGTGGTTTGACAGTAGTCTGTCGTCCCAAAGGCTTAGAACTCAGTTAAACCATCTTCATGAATACGATCATTTCCATTTTACAGTTTGAATGAACAAAAAGCGATGTGGGCAAGGACACACATTAGTGAAAAGCAAACTCAGGAAAGGGACAAGCTCTTCCATATCCTAACGTTTGACAATACATGGGAAGGCATGACAGATATGGCTGCTAAATCTCTAGAGATCGTGCTGTGTATGCTCTTACTATATGACAGCAGCTGCAAGGAGATAAGGCATTAATGTGGGCAGTATGGCTCTTCATGCAAAGGAGATGTGTTTGGTGGAAAAGTTCAGATGTTCAGCATAGAACTCTGGACACTTGGACAAGTGTCCAAGGTTTGCACAGGTTCCCCAGCTTCAGCCTGTTCCTGTTTTGCCAGTGAACACCAAACACCAGAATCTCATTACTGGTCCTCTGTCAATTAGGAGCAAAACACTCAAATAATAAGAGGGAGGAAACCTGCACAAATGCTCTCCATTCCAGGTGGTTATAAAACAGATGGGTTTTTTATAGTGTTGTCTCCATCCACAATAAAGGTTTTCCCTTAATTCTGTAAGTGCAGAACATCTGTCTCATCCAAGGGGATCCTAGAGGCTTTGTCAGCTCTCTATGTTTGGGGCAAGACAGAGAGGTCATTTTCTTGCCATGCAAAATGAAACTCTCCTTGTACAAGAAAACAACAACAAAAAAGACATATTATAATGAAGATTTTTTTTTGTACAGGATAGAAAACAATGCATTAAACAGGATGCATGGGGAAGAATGGCAGGCACAGCCCCATCTTGTGGCAAAAAGTCCAATTTATGTTCATCTGGCTGTGTATGCATCACCATGTCCGGGTAACAATATTCTGAGACAGTTCTCTCTGCAGCTGGCCTTGAAGTATTTAAACATATTGGACTACAGGCAAAATTCTGCTCTTTGCCAAACAGCTGTTTGTAAATGCTTTTCTAAATTGCAAGTCTAGAATGCACTACCTTAATCCAGAGGTGAACAGGAGAAATTGTGTAATTAACTTTTTTCTTTCTCATGCAAAAAAATCCCTTTATGCTAGGAAAACGGAATGGGATCTGAGTTTAGAAGGGACCTAAAGTGAAGCTGAGTTTTCCTGGAATTTGTTAGTTTGGGAGTTTGCTGTAGTCCGGGTCAGGAATTCAGCCATGTGTTGATCCAAGGCTATTCTTTTGCTAAAGGAAATTTCCCTAGCACTTCCTCAAACCCAGTCCTGCTGTCAAAATAGACATTTCTCAAGACAACTTCATATTCCAGAGCAGTTATCAAACTCAGCTAGCTTGCAGGCAGGTAGAAATGATGGTGAGTGATCAGGAAGTGCTGTTTTGGGATCTTCATAGGCTCAGAACTGCAGAAGTAAACTGCGATGTAGAAGCCTGTTTTATTTGTAAATCCTAGGATTTACTTCTGTAAAGATATCCTAAATCATCTACTGTATGTTATGGGGAACAGGAACACAACCCCAAAGAACTTGCAGCTACATATGTATCAATCATACTTAGGTGAGTGTGTGAATAAGGAGTTGCATTCACCTAATTGCCATTTTTTCTAACAAAGATCCAGTGCTTTCAGAGATTTTGGCACATTCCACTGATTCCAAAAGAAGCCAAACTTTGGGATGAGAATTTGTTTCCCATATACCATCAAGCTTTGAGGTTTAGTGACTAGAGACTTTCCAAATATAAATATGGATTTGTCTGAGTATAGCTTATTTCTGGAATAATCTGCATTAGGTCTCCAAGAAAGATTAGAAGTCATTATAAAGTTCTCTCTTGAGCTTTCTCTTGCTCTCTCATCTCTGTTAATGAGCATTTATACATGGAGAACATGCTTTCTCGTGTCATTTTGTTACCTCTGCATCTAACTGTGAAGTAAATTGAGTATAGAAAATGTGTAAAGTTTTTGCATACTCATAAGCTTATTTAAACCCTCAGTGAAGTGGGCTGTTTCATTATGAACTTGGGCCAAAATTTTGATCAAGTCTGTAGTTCACCTGAGTTCAACCAAGAGTTTTTGAAAACAGAGCAGTGAACTATCTTGTTGATTTATATTTCTAACACATATGTGCCAGGGGTGGTTCACTTCTGCTTTGTTGTGAGATAAGGGTAACAGTTTTGGATGGACTGTGGTGTAAGGATCCATGTTCACAATCACAATGACTAATTACCAGCCTATGTGAAATGACTTTTTTTGTGTTCTCAGTTCTCTTCTTTAAGGATGGACATTTATATCACAAATGCATGACAAGAAATGATGACTTAACAAATGGGCTACAAAGAAAGTCTTACACTCGCATTAGGACTTAAATTCTGGGATAATTATCTTAAATACTCAATGCAGAAATATTTTATGTTGAAAGACTGCAGGCATCTCATCCTACACACATCATCTGAATCTATACCAACCTTTCTGTTCTACTAGGCATGCTACAAACAAGACTTGGGTCTGGCCTAATAATTTCCAGTCTAAATGCACAAGCAAATGAAAACAGAGGAAGTTCATGAGTAGTATCAGGAAAAGGGTCTTCATTTTTAAATTACACAGTCATGCTTTGGACCATGCTCTTTTCCTTCCCTCTCTTCTACACTCTACTTACTGAGTAGTCTTACTGAGTAGTCTTTTTCTACCTGGAAAAGATAGTTCAGTCATGGACAATTCCTCCTGATCTCCTGTCCCTATAAGAGAAAAAGGAAAAGAAACAAATCAGAAGAAAAAAAAAAAAGAATTTATGATAGAAATCGCTAATAGAAACATTGGAAGAATGACCATACTACAGTGGATATCTCTGGATTCATGATATGCTTGCTGGGGTGAAGGGACCTGGGGTTCGAACATGCTAGAACATTATTTATAATGCAAAGTACACAGGCATTTTTTCTTTGACACTGAAGGTGTGTGAGCATCTCTTCCAGAATCTTCAAAGAACACAGAGAGGGCACCAGTAGTGGAAAAGGAAAGCAACAGGGGAGCAACTTGTGAATGTCATGATTCCTCAATTTACGGAAGAAATGTGGACATGGAGTATTTTTCAAAGTTTTCAAGTTTCCATTAGCAGACTTTCAAACAGAACATTTCATAAGAATTACTTTCAAAAGGTCAGAAAGTGACACTAGTCAGTTTTTTTCTTCTTCTTCCTTGAAGATTTTTTTCTACAGCAAACAAAAACTTGAAAAATCCTTGAATGACAATTAAATAGTTACTGTGGGCACCCCTATTTTTTAAAAAAGGACATCGAAAAAAAAGGAAACTGACATGGATAAAAAGTTTGAACTCTTTCTAATAGTATTTTGAACAAATTTGTTCTTAGTGACTTTCAAGTCCACTGTTTACAAACCAGTTTATCTAGTACTCTGTTCTGGCTGCAGCTAAACGACCATCTTTACCGAATAATATTGTTGATTATGTTTCTCCCTGGGTATTCATCATAGATTTTTCTCGTGGATTCCCTGTAGTTACACACATTTTGCTCCAATACGCAATGAATTTGCCCAAGAGCTGTAGTGAGGCAAAGGCCTTGCAATGTATAGGGCCAGATCATTCACCAGAGCAGGGTCAGAGCGCAGCAAAACCCCATCCCCAAAGGCAGAGCTGGGCAACCGTCGCAGAAGATGCATTCCGAAATCTAAAAAAGGGACAAGTTCATCTTTTGTAATAACCATTTACTCAGAAAAATGTAACTAGGCACAAGTCCCCTGCCTTTCCCGGTCTCAAGTCCTCCCGGATGCACAGCCTCCTCCACACATCCTGCAACCGGCCGCTACTTTTCTTTCCTCTTTCTCCCTCCTTCCCTACCCCCTCAAAACCATTTCTCGCCTCTTCTCCATGCAGCTCTGCTCCTGTCTTCCTTCATTATGGACCACATAACTGAATACTTTCAATTTATTCGCTGTGGATTAGCCTAACACGGCTCCTCTTTGTAATTCACGCTGTATCCCGCCTGCTGTTGGACGTTGTGCAATTCTGTAAAGATTTCCAAGTTACAAGCTGCTACGCGCTGTGTCATTCTGCACTGAACTGGCATCTTGAATCTTTAATAAAGTGGTCCTCAAATATTGTTTCAATAAATATAATGTACGTACTGAGGCCAGGTTCGGTGTAGCGACGAGCAGCAGCATGTAGTGGGTGAGAGGGATAGAAAAAGGAGGAACAGGGTATGGGAAAATAACCCTCACGGTGTTTTTCTGCATTCACAGCTTTCAATTCTTTTAGTACGGAGCTTTCTCTCACAAAATTGTCAAATTTAATTATTCAGAACGGATATCCAAGAGTGCTCTAAGCCTAATTCCTCGGGGAGCTGTCAAAGATGTAAAAAGTGGTGGCGAGAGAAGCCCCGGGGGGGATTTTGCCTGGCGCGGTCGCGTTGGGAAGAGGCCGTTGCCTGGAGCGGGCACTGCCGGGCGCTGCCGCCCTGTGCCCCCCCCCGCCAAAAATCCCTAGTGGCCGCCAAAGGCGCCATTGCAGGAGCCCTGCCGCGTTGGCGCGGGTGAGCGGAGCGGGGCAGGCCCGGGCAGAGGGTGCCCTGTGCCGCACAAGGCTCGGCCCCCAGCCCCAGGGGACCCACGTCGGCAATATTGGTAAGAAGCCCCGAGGGCCTGGCCGCCACTGATGCCGTCAGAGCTCCTAACGAAGCAAGCTGTGTGTGGAGGGGCTCAGTACGAAGTGCGGCAAAAACAAAGTGGGGATGAGCTGTCAAGGGGAGAGGTGCTGAGCAGCAGCAGAAACATGGGGAAAAGGGAGGAAAGGTGTTTCC